>JAVQJD010038113.1:0-12772 GCA_036023655.1 Nannoperca australis | reverse complement strand
AGCTCTTGTTATATGGCTGTATGAGAGGAAGATTCACTCACCAGTGACTGCAGTGTGGTTTACTCCGCTGCTTCTGACATTTTCAAACACAGTGAAGAGATTGAAATTGTATTTAGTCGCACTTGTGAGTCCCAAGATGGGGTATGTCACGTGTTCATCTCCCTCTGATGCAGTAATGTTTATCACCCTTTCACTGAACACAAGTGCATAGTTGAGGATGTCACCCACTTTCTTCCACTGCAGAGTTATACTGGTCTCATTTTGTCCAACTGATTCTAACTGTTCTGTGTTACGAGGAGCTACAAAATAAAGAAACATGATCAAGGAAATGTCACAAAATATTATTTAAAATGTTTGTTTTGTGTGGTATCTTCAAATGAATGAAAAATTGCCCAAGTCCCCCTAAACATAAAGTCTTCATGTCTTTATTTTGCTGAGGAATAGGACCCATTATAGAAGTTATAATTACATTTAAATTTGTCAATGCAATTTGTATATCCCAAGACAATATGCATAAATGTAAAAATGTATACAACAACAACAACACTGCTTGAAATATAATAAATTCAGTGCTGTTCATTTCCTCAAATAGACTATTTATAACAGTAACTTGTCTTAAATTCTGACATCACAAACAAACATATGTTAAATGCAAACGTAAGATCACCTACCAGTGGGAGCAACAAACGTGTATCCAGTGCTGTTGACTCCCTCAAACACAGTGATGAGAGTGAAATTATATTTTGTCCCAGCAGTAAGTGATAAGACCTCATGTGTTATTGATGTTTCTGCGTTAGATTTGTTGATAGACTCCTCCTTAAAACTGCCATATTGTAGGAAGTATGTTGAGATGTTGTTAACCTTGTCCCACATAAGAGTTATGCTGCTCTCAGTTTGCTTCAACACCTTCACGTGCTTTACATTTTCAGGAGCTGAAAAGAGAAAGAGTAGGCAGGTTTGTTAAAAAGTGTTGAGCTGAGTGTGAGATATTAACCACAATAAACATAACTCATGGCTGGGCTTCACACAAGTCTGCACTTGCAAGGAAAGCCGCTTACACTTACGTGTTTTTTTTGTAGAAACGGTTGTCAATGGAGTGGTTAACAGGGCTGTTGTCATGCCTGATTGTGTTTCATTTGCCAGTTTTGGGCCTGGTGTGCTGGAGTCAGTGACACCCTAAAAAGAGAAAAGGCATGGTTGGGGCCAGATAGAATGACCTAATTGCAAAAAAATCTAAATCTAATTTCCTACAAATTGCCAGAAGTGTTCATCTGACTATGGAGTCTACACAGTTGAGAAAACTCTAGTACAATTTCTGAGTATCCCAAAGAAATGTAATTTCTGCTGTTATCTTGTATGTTGTATGTTATATTGTATTTAAACATACTGCAAACAGCAGTGAGACCGGGAGGTTTAGAGGCGTTCTCCTCTACTTTTAGTCTACAACTTTTCTTATAGGTACAGAAACTTAGAGCACTAACAGACTGACAAAAGCTTAGAGACAAATATATAATACTGTTGAGCAACACCCTAGAGGAAACATCCGAGATTTTCAAATGCAAATTATGGACTGGAAATAGTTTTAGCATTTTGTACCTAACACCTAAAATATGCTACAAAAGAGCTGACAAAAATAATAATTAGGACACGGCTGTCCAACCATTGTGTTTTGTTTGTTTGTTGGTTCTTAAATAATAACAAATCTTGTTCATTAAATACAGGAATTGGTGCCCAATAGTTACTTAAGATACCTTTAAGGCGCTGCATATTCTAACATATAAAAATTTTCTAAATTCCATATCTCCTTTACACACATGTAATATAAAACAGTATCCAGCTTATCACCTTGGCAAGTAATCCAAAAAACAAGATAATTAATGTTGCAAGTATAGCTCCATTTATGTCTTAGATTAAGTTATTTCCTCATCTGTGCTTTTGTTTCTCTGAGGAAGTGAATGAGAAAAGATTCCTGCTGCAGAGAAAAAAATCTATTAATATTTCACCATCTGAAAAACCCCATCATTCTAATGTTGTGCAAGTCTTTTTTATGTTTTCTGTACATACTGATATTTCAGGCTTTGTAATTCCATTGTCGAAACTGTATGATTCACGCATTGAACCTACACAGTGGTTTTGACTCTTTAGTTTTCTTTTGTTGAGGATAACCATCTTTTGTATAAAAGTGTACTATCTGATCGCTATCAAAGTGAAGGGGAGAAAAAAAACTTACCCAAAGTAGACTCAGGAAGACCGCCAGCAGCAAGTGTTCTGATTTGAGTTTGAAAGATAAAGGCTTCATTATTGTTGCGGTTCATTAAGTTTCACACCAAATATGAAATCTCAAGATCAACTTCAAGCTTCTATTTTCAGTACTTCCACTAGTGACAGAAACAACACTTAAGGTTGGCAAAGAACGTCTTTATGTCTAGGCTGACACACTCTAATATTAACTTCATGCCAGTGGTGTTGTCTTTTAATTCTTAACCGTGTCCTCCTTCTGTAACCTCTGGTCCGCTATTAAATTGGCAAGTGACTAAGTAAATAGCTGCTTCTCCTTTTTCGCCTTGTTTAACCACAGAGACCTTTGCCCCGCCTGTTACTTCCTTATTAACGGCCAAAGTGTGCGAGCTTTAGATTTTTATTTGTGGTAATTGCTTTATGCCTACTGTATGATCATTTGTACTTTCATGCTTGTGTTCCTTTATGATGTGTGTGTGTGTTTTTAAACTATTTTGAAGTGTTTATTTTAATAAGTTATTAGTCAGAATGACTATGTCTAGTCTCTTCAGTTGGCCTGGTTTCACAGAACAGTAGATTTGCTTTTGGTTTCTCTGTGCTGTCTCTGTAGACAGTGAATTTTATAGTTTCCTAGTGCTTGACATCTATAAGGATCAGAAAACATCAGCAATGGAACATGAAGTTATGACAGTGTTTATAGGTTCGTATTATGGTGCAGCACCAAATAAAAGTGCTGCAAAGTCAAAGAAAACTTGTCCAGATTTGTCAATGTTTAAAACATGAGGAGGGCGTTCTCTTCAGAAATATATATATATGCAAATGTAACACGATCTCACGCTTGAACAAGACTAGTGCTTGTTTTAAAAAGCATTTATTCAGCATTCATGCAAACGTACTGTGTTTTATTATATTTGGCCCCTGTCTGAATGATCATTTGCTAACATTTCAAGACCTGCACAAATGGAACTCAAGTCATGTTGAGTCTTAATTTGTACAAACCCTAAAATTCACCAAGTTTCCACTAACATCCATTACAGGTGTTGGTTGGATAAAATGCAGAATTACAACAATGTTGAATATCATTAAATGTTTAAAACCTGTAGCTCCAGTCTGATTTAGCTAGTAACACAAATAAGTCTTACAGGACCTACTTTCCATAAACTCAAATGTTTTAATTGCACAGAACAAAACTGATGTTGTAGCACTATCGATTTCAGGTGATTTTGTGGGTCTGGCCATTCTTGAAGAGAGAAAGGCCTAAAACCTAAATCATACAATCCAATTGTCATTTGAAGTACTATTGGTTCTGCAGTCAATCTAAAGTATGTGAGGTCATACTGTGCACTGTGTAACACAGTGTTTCCACGGAAAAGAAAACATCGGGAGCCGCAAATACTTTTTACATTTAGGCATTTTTGACATCTAAAATGAAGATAACAGTGTATATATTGTTTTGTTTTTTTTCTTTACTCTTTGTATGAACAACTATAGTGTGTTGCTTATGAAATCCATGAAGTGCTACAGAGAAATTTACATTTACATTACAAATTTACATTTTATTTATGTAATGAACACATTTTGAACTCTAAAAAAATCTGCCAGGGATTGAACCCGGGACCTCATACATGCAAAGCATGCGCTCTACCACTGAGATACACATGACATCTTATATCATAAAATATAATTTTATTTTAATATTTCAAGATCACAATAATCTTCTAATTTAGAACAACAATTTAAAAAAAGAACTAACACAAATAAAATACACTTCAATTAAATACTTAAATTATTATAATTTATTTTCCCAAGCCACGCGCAGCCGCAGTATAAGGATAAAAGAGCCGCATGCGGCTCCGGAGCCGCGGTTTGCCGACCACTGCACTAGATAAATCCCTATGAAATCATGCTGTGGTATTTCAATGCGACTTTAAATAAGCCATTTCCTCTTCATTATCACACCTATTACATGTGTTTCATTTCCCTTCTGTTTGCGGTGTGTTTTATTTGTAACCCATCACTTCATATTTGATATAACGCCGTGGCTCTCCGATACAGACAGTGGGGGCGCTATGCACCTTTAAAGTCGGTTTGCGATCCGCCAATAAACACGAAGAAGAAGCAGAAGGAGCGTTCAAGGGGCGGAAGCAGAGCCGCACAGAGAAAATGATCACAAAATGAGCTAACTTAGCGAACGATAGCCGCTGTTACGTGCGAAGTGAAGTTACCTCCGCAGACCAAGTGAGTGACGAAAAGCAACGGTGACATTGATCTGTAACAGAGTACTTAAACCTCAGCCGCAGTCGAGCTCGGCTAACACGCCGTAGCTTGTCTGTTTAGTTGACGCTTTTCGAGCTAACGTTAGCTAAACAATGAGCGTGTAGCTGCGGCTGGAGGTCTGCGTTAACTTGTTTTAAGTACTTTCAACAAACAAGCTAAAGTCGGAGCTCCTGTTGTATTGTTAACCGTGTCTGTACTTTACCAACGTTATCAAGCTAACAACTTGTGCTAACTTTAGCTAAACACCTGACTAGCACGCATGACGACAGTGCGGTCGGTGTTTTTGCTAAAGCTGTGAAAGCTCGGTTGTATAAAAGCTGGCCGGCAGAGAAGTGCAGGACTTGTTACTTCACAGCGCGAGTGAACGAAGTAGAAAAGGAAAGGTAGTCCTTTTTTATCCTGGACTGTCTTCTGCTACAACACGGGAGACCCATCTCTGTTGAGCAATGGCTTTATCTAAATTATCTTTCTGTTTTCTTTGTCTTTTTAGAGATGCAGTCTTCGTTAAAACAAAACTTCCATTCGGAGACTGAGGGAGACATCAACAAGCTCATCAACCTCAAGCTCAGTGCATCTTACACCTACCTCGCTCTGGTATGATTTCTCTTGCAGTAAGATTAATCCACAGCACTAAAGTCCCTGACTGTTTTTGCCAGGATTCTTTTTTTCTTATCCACTAATTGCCGTGTTTCTCTCACCTCTCTAGGGGATGTACTTTGACAGGGATGATGTCGCTCTGCCAAAATTCTCCAGTTTCTTCCTGGAGCGCTCCGTGAAAGAGAGGGAACAGGCCGAGCAGCTGCTGGAATATCAGAACATGAGAGGAGGGAGAATTGTGCTTCAGACTATTGCCGTAAGTACAAAATGTATATTTATGCTATTATCAAATGTATTCATTTTTAAGATTGGTACGTTTCTTGGTGCATACTAGTTTATTCAAGTATCAACGTTCTGTTTTAGAAACCGAGTAGAGAGGATTGGAGAGGTGGTCTGGACGCAATGTCCTTTTCACTGGACCACCAGAAGTCTCTAAACACATTTATCCTTGATGTGCACCGCAAAGCTGGCATTCACACCGACCCTCACGTAAGTCTGGCACTGCTGGCTGGATATTAATGCCTGTCCTAATATATTACGTATTCAAACACCTTATTTATTTATTTTTATAGCATTGTTTTACATTTTACTCACTATTGTATGCCTCACTTCCATTTTGTAGCTGTGTGACTTCCTCGAGCAGCACTTCCTCGCCGACAGCCACGACACCATCAAGAACATGGGCGATTACATTGGCAGTCTGACCCGCATCACCGTGTCTGAGACACACGGTCCTATGGGGGAATACCTCTTTGATAAGCACACTCTGTAAAGGACCCAGCAGTGCAAAACAGAAAATACCTCTATTTTTCTTAAACCACAAGGGAAAAAAAATAATGCTAATTAATATGGTGCTAACACTATCATTGTCCTAAGCTATTACAATGAGACTCTGTTGTATCATTTGTCATGCATTCAGTGTGTCACAGGTTTAATCTCCATCCTGTTAAATGCATACTATTGAGTTAACCAAAATGATTTAAAGAGTTTAAGATATGGAACATCACTAAAACATTGAATAAAGTCATATTATGCTGACACATTGTTTCTTTTCTCTTTTGACAACCAGTTGAACTGCATGTCCCAATTGTTCAGTCATGTCATTTGTCATGCAGTCTAAACACACTTTCTGTGCTTCTCCTAATGTCATGTGTGCACCTCTAGAACACTAAAGATAACGGTGGTACTTTGCTTACTCACAGTTGGTTTAGAGCTTAGTGTTTAATATTAGGCTACCAGACCGCTTGTGGTTAAAAATGCCCATGCTGCTGCTTCGTAAATTACATGTTTCGGCAAAGATAAGATTCAGGACTTATTTTACTCGGTTTCAGTTGCAATCTAGTGATGCAGCGCTGCAACACACCCAAGATAAATGAAACGAATATTGTACAGTTGTAAGGAAAAAGAAAAAGTATTGGATTTTTAGCAGTGTTTACAGAACATCATTAGGGTATAATTTAAATGGTCTGTAGCATTGTGTATACTTGAAATCTAGAATAGTGGCCTTGTGGGGGGGGGGGTCCTGTTAATTAGCTGACTACAAAAGCCATGTGTCGACCGGACACACTAAACACTACAGGGAGAATATAATGCAATAAATACTGTAAAGCTCACAATATAACATGGTGTTGCTGGAAGTGTTTTTTGCAGTTTAGTAAGTTAACTGCCCGAGGAGGCTGTTGCATGTTGGATTGGAGCCACAGATCTCCAGATGTAGCAGTGCAAACACGTGGCACCATGCCTGGGGATTACTGTTCACAGTGCTCTAAATGCAGATGTGTTTTGTACAGTAAAATGTTAAGCCAAGCGATGGGGAGGATGGAATATCCACTCTCAGTGAAAGTTGTTGGTAGATTTGGCGATTGACTGCGAGGACAGCTATGCTGAGGGGATTAGTGAAGGGCCTGATGCACTACAATCTCCTCAGTCTAATGGATAAGCACAGCCACCACTGACGTGTCTCATCAGTCTAATAAACAGTCACTTCTAAGGAGAAGTGTCAAATTGTGGAACACGTGCGAGTTGTTTAAAAGCGGATTAGTGATATAAGAAAAGGCGAATGTTGCTCTTTACGCATCTTCAGTCAGAGACATAAAGCAACAGATGTGTTGTCAGCATTCTAATATCGGGAGGAGGGGTGGGGGTGGGGGATTAAATCACAACACTGCTCTAGTGATTTGCCAGCGCTTTAGCTTTGATGGAAAGGGTTGCAGGGAGCCTGCCAGTGCGAGTCAGCGGCATACCGAAGGAACGATGGGTGCGTGAGGGCTCCAACAGGCCAGAGGGGAAGCAACAAGAAATACACTTTGAACTAAAAGTTGTTTCAAGCTCTTTCCGTATAGAGGGAATTAAAGGAACGTATCATCAGGTAAGATAAATATGCATACGATTTCAAAGTGCAAGAGCACTACATAGCAAAATGAACCGGAAAGGAAAAGCTAGACTTGAGTAAAAAAAAAAAAGAAGATATTATCACATTTGGTTTTGGACATAGCAGCTTAAAGGACTGGTCAATCTCTTTGTTAGGTCTTTTGACGTGAATGATTTGCCTATAGTTTCCTATGAATTTGAACAAAAGAAGCATCACCCCCTACTAAACGGCTCATAAGTTACCTATAAATGTGAATATATACACCAATAAAGTGTTTATCTCATTCAGCACCTTCCTCTATTTTAACAGCACCTGCAACCAAATGTGACAATCGCCTTTGAGGAATTTCTGTGATTCCAACAGACGTTTACTTTTCATGTTATATTATAAAAATTATAATGTTTATTTATTTTTTTCCTTATTTTAAATAGTATGGGGATAACTACAAAAAAATTTGGGTTTTCCTCCAATCTTGGCCATAGTCCACTGGGCTTCCTTTGAAATACCTTAATAAACAGTCGTCATTCCAGAAAACTCTCAAAGGGAGGGAAAAAATGAGAGAGGAGACCAACCCCTATTTATTTAAGCTTTGAGGATCTGGGATTTTGGATTAATATTCCAGAGCCAGAGTTTAATCCAGTTACGTGCAGAGGCAGTGACAAGAGAAAAATGGGGATGGGACAAACAGGGGAGCGAAAGCGTGGGTTGTGGGGGGGGCGGGGCGGGAGAGATGGCAGAGAGAATGAGAGTAACAGAGGGATTAGGGTCAGCCATGTTAAGCATCTGACTTAGAGATGTCCTATGCGCTTGGAACTGTACTGCAACGCATGGACATAGGGATTACACAGGGCGCATATGAAGTAGTGTTATCTCTCACCGTAGGGGCCAGCATGACAGAGAACATAACAAACCAACGCCACACGAATAACTTCACGGATTCTGCTGTTTTGACAGCTGACATGAGGCTGGCCGGCGCTGGGGTCCGGGCCCGGAGGGCTGCCAAGCCGTCTGAACCAGAACCAGAGGAAGCGACAGAGTCGGTTCACCATGAGCACTCCCACACGGTACACCATGAGCACTCCCATACAGAGCATCACCCCGGCCACGACTACAACCACATGAAGGAGAAGTTCATGAATGAAATGGGTCATCTCCCAAGTAAGCCACTTCTAGAATCTGCAAGAACATGCTCAATAGAAATTCATAACTTAACTTACAAATAAAGTGTATATCTTTGGTTATTATTTAAAAGAGGAAATCTACCCCTGTATAGAACTTGCATTATGATATAGAAATATGATTACATATTTGTATTATTATGAGCTTGTTTTCTGGGTCATTATACCAACTATTTTCAATGTTCATTCCCATGAAAATCTAAGTGGAAAAAGTGTAGGAAAACTGTTTTCCCTTCAGATAACAACTACTGTTGAGGTGCTTAGAGTAAAGCACTTAATGATTAACTGCACTGCTCGTGACTGTAGTTGTACAGGGCCTCTCTCAGCTAGGAGTGTGTTATTATCAGATTGTGGAGAAGGGTGTTGCTGACAACACACATGCGTTCCTAGATAAACAAGTGCTCACAAGAACCCTCCAGTCAACTGTTGTAGGAAGCACCATATTTTAGTTCAAGAGTATCATTTTATTTAGATGTTGCTGCATTGCGGACAAGGCCCTTGGTTCTGTTTCCAAGCTTTCAAAGCAACAATATTGTTGGAACTGATTTAGATCATAGGAGTAAACTGATTTATGAAAGTGGATTTTTCTTTGATGTAATCTCAAGATGTGAAAGACTTAAATCCTCTTAACAATCCTGACGTGTGAGATCAACTAGCTTTTATAAAGCGTTGAATAGAGAGGGTAGTGTTTAAAAGTTAAGGTGTCTACGTTTCTTGTTTTGTTGTTGTTGTTGTTGTTTTTGTTGGTGTTTACAGTGAATACTGATGCCTCTTTTTATATTTTGCAGTTCCCATGTGGGCAGTAGGAGCCATTGTTGTGGTGGTCCTGCTTTTGGTGGCATGCTTCATCTTCTGTATTTTCAAAAAATGCTTCGGGAAAAAGAAAAAGCCAAAGAAAGTGAGGGAGAGGAAGACGGGTCGCCGCAGAAAGGAAAATGAAGGAGAAGGAGAGGCTGGAGAGAAGGTATGGGATTTCTAGTAACCCAGTATTGTATAATTGCATAATAATATAACCTGATTTAGATTTTCATGATGAGTATCCAATCCACTGGTGCTTTTGTCTTGTAGGGGGAGGGGGAGGTAAAGAAGGAAGGGGAGCATGAGGAGAAAGAACAGGAAAAGTTGGGTAAGCTGGAGTTCTCGCTGGACTACAACTTCACAGAAGCCCAGGTAGGTCCTGTGTGAAAACAAAATCATTATGCGGTTGGTCAGAGACATCGGAAAGAAATGTATACACTTTTTTCATGATCACCTTTCACTAGTCATTCTGACACTTGTTCTCTTTCCTCTCAAGCTCATTGTGGGCATCCTCCAGGCTCAGGACCTTGCTGCTATGGACATGGGGGGAACCTCAGACCCCTATGTCAAAGTCTTCTTGTTGCCAGACAAAAAGAAGAAGTACGAGACCAAAGTTCAGCGCAAGAATTTATGCCCTGTTTTCAACGAGACTTTCATCTTCAAGGTACCCCGTGGCTGACGTCGTGCCTTTGCCGACTTGATGTTGTCTGTGTTTTATTTGTTCTTCCTCGTCTTTATGTCTCTGTCGCAGCTTGTGTTGGTGTTCCAGGTTGTTGATGTCTCTATTTCCCCTCGTCTTTTGTCTTTCATTCCCTGAATGGCCTCTGTCAAGGTATCCCTCCCCAAAAAGTAACAACGCAGTGTGTCTCTTGTCACCACGTGTTCTTTGTTATTGCCTGGATTTGTAAAATGTGTTGGACGTAAACAGAATCGTCTACCGTTCAAGTATTCCACATCCCAACGTTGCAATTACCCCTCTTCCTAGATCCCGTACGCAGAGCTGGGCGGAAAGACTTTGGTGCTGCAAGTTTATGACTTTGATCGTTTCTCCAAGCATGATATGATCGGTGAGATAAAGATTCCCATGAACAGTGTTGACCTGGGCCAGCCAATGCAACAATGGCGAGACGTGGAGAGTGGTGAGAAGGAGGAGGTATGATATATAAGTGTTTTTATTCAACCATGTGTCAGATCTCACTTTCCTTCATTTTAATTTGATGGGGCATAATGGTGTATGGTATGTTTTCCTTTCAGCAGGAAAAGCTGGGCGATATTTGCATTTCTTTACGGTATGTACCCACCGCTGGCAAACTGACAGTGAACATCATGGAGGCAAAGAATCTGAAGAAAATGGATGTTGGTGGCTTATCAGGTAATTAAGCTTCCTGCCACTTATCTGTCCACCTGTCACATAATTCCTCGTAAAAACTGGCTACTTCAACAAACTTCAGTCTCATGAAGAAGTAAAATAGGCCCACAAAACACAACTACATTGCCCTCTTTTCCTCTTCCACAAGATCCGTATGTGAAGATTGTTCTGCAGCAAAATGGGAAACGGATTAAGAAGAAAAAGACGACGGTCAAGAAAAACACGCTCAATCCTTACTTTAATGAGAGTTTCAGCTTCGATGTCCCCTTTGAGCAGATACAGGTAGGTGTGTCTTCATATCAATTATCAATTTGAAATGTAACAGACACTAAGTGTCGATGTGGGGAACGATTTCATAACCCACGTTCCTTTTTTTCTTACAGAAAGTGCAGGTCGTCATCACCGTGTTTGACTACGATAAACTTGGGAGCAATGACCCCATTGGAAAGACCTTCATGGGTTATGGTGCTACAGGAGTAGGCCTGCGCCACTGGTCAGATATGCTTGCCAACCCCAGACGCCCTGTAGCCCAGTGGCACACTCTCCTGCCAGAGGAAGAAGTTGATGCGGCAGTCAAAGCAAAACCTCGTTAGAGTCGAGTTCCAAATACTGCTGATATGTTACTTATTGTTAATCCTGGTGTTTTCTCAATTTGCATGTTCTGTTTTCCATTGTGTTTCTTTTAAGATAATTGTGTGTGTGTGTGTGTGTGTGTGTGTGTGTGTGTCTGTCTGTGTGTGTGCATGTGTGTGTTATACAGACAGTTTTTTCAATTTGGTTGTTATTAAAATGTCAGCTTCCCCAATTTCCCTTATACTGTAAACCCTTTGAAAACATGTCTCTGTAAACGTGCATCTTTCGTGTGTTTGCTCGCGGGCCTGGTAAAATGTGGATGCATAAAGGAAGAATTTCAGAATGACTGTGTTTCTGAAAAAGTTAGTTAACTCTGAAGACACGGTGGAGCTTCTACATCTAATAGTATGTACACTGGGCCTTGTTGCTCTTTGCAAGGTGTCTGTAATGTAATGCTCTGGGTCTTTTCAAATGCAAATAAACCACAATGGACAGTTTCACATCAATGCTTCTCTTTCTCTCTCACCTTTAAATTCAGTTAATTCAGGCCATCTACCAGCCTTCACCGGTAGATGGCGCCTGCCCTCCCCATTTAGAAACTGTTTCCTAGCAACAGAAGCCAAACTTTCTGTTTAGACGGTTAGCTGCAAACTTTACTCAGTGGTCATAATTCAGTGTGTGAGGTGAGTTCGTCCCGTGACTTGTGTCAGTTGATAGCATCTGTTCGCAGCTTATGACGTGTTTTTATCACTATATTGAGGGTTAGACACGTCGTTGTGCCCCCTGATGATTGATAAGCTAACGTTAGGTGTTCTTTCGACCAGGTACCTGTTAGCTAGCGTTAGTCAACGTTCGTGCTAAGCTAAGCTATCTCACGTGAACGCTGTGCCACCACGGTGCCAGCGGACACTCTGTGAAATGATTAACATTACCTCAGCTGGTCGAGTCGTGATGTGAACCACTTGTAGTCTTTCTCTCGGTCGCTACAGGATGAGTGCTGGACGGGCATCTGAGGGCGCGGGTTGCATCACCTGGTGGGGCTTCAGTCCTGCGCGCGACCTGCTCGGCACAGGTGAGAGCTTTCGATGCAGGTGCACGCGCATGCGTGGTCCCCACACGTGCGTCAGAGAGCACCGATGGTTTGATACAATGGTGGAAAGTAACTAAGTACATTTTGCTCAGGTACTGTACTTTAGTGCAATTTGGAGGTATTAGTTACTACGTAGGTACTTCTATGTATAATGCTTGTTAATGTTTCCACTACATTCATCTGACAGCAATAGTTACTTTTCAAATTAAGTTTTACAAACAAAACATATGATCTGTTTATAAAATATGATCAAATTGTTATAGATTAAACTGCTCATTAGT
>JAVQJD010038099.1:0-12343 GCA_036023655.1 Nannoperca australis | reverse complement strand
TGTGTGTGTGTGTGTGTGTGTGTGTGTGTGTGTGTGTGTGTGTGTGTGTGTGTGTGTGTGTGTGTGTGTGTGTGGAAGGTGTCTGAGCGGCTCACCCTGCCCGGTGTGGCTCTGGGCCTGGCCTGGACCCCTCTCGGTGGGGAGATCATGTTTGTGGAGGCCAGTCGAATGGAGGGAGAAGGTCAGCTCACTCTAACCGGTCAGCTGGGAGACGTTATGAAAGAATCTGCCCATCTGGCTATTAGCTGGCTCAGAGCGAACGCTAAAACCTACCAGCTCACCAACCGTGAGTTCCCACAGATATCCTGTGTTTGCTGTACATTCCTTCACAGAATTAAGTCAATTGTGAACTTGACGTTTGTGTGTGTTTTGGAAAGTGGTGGGTGGTCCAGATCCGCTAGAAGGGACAGACATCCACCTCCACTTCCCCGCTGGAGCTGTCACCAAAGATGGCCCCTCTGCAGGTGTTACCATAGTAACCTGCCTAGCCTCGCTGTTTAGCGGCCGATTTGTCAGATCAGATGTTGCTATGACAGGAGAGATCACGCTAAGAGGGCTGGTGCTGCCGGTGAGTTATCACATGTAGCTCTTATTAAGATGTAAACCCGTCCTCCGTTTTAACAGACGGGATTGGTCTGTCCTCCTCAGGTGGGCGGGATCAAGGACAAGGTCCTGGCGGCCCACAGGGCAGGTGTGAAGCAAGTCATCCTCCCTAAACGCAACGAGAAGGACCTCGAGGAGCTTCCAGACAAAATCCGAGCCGACCTCGACTTTGTCACCGCTGGAAACCTGGACGATGTGCTGAACGCCGCCTTTGATGGAGGGTTCCCAGGGACAGCCAGCACCCGCACACACACTCACCTGACCAGCAAACTGTAAAACACTGACGAAAACACACAAACATACACACTGACAATGTTAAGTGAAGAAAATGTTCCTGAATAGTCCTAACAGAGGTGAGAGTGTGTCATGTTTCGAGCTTGGACATCTTACAGTCTAATGAGTTTTGTCCAGATATGCAGTTGCAGGAAACAACGACAGTGTGCACAGCTGTCGTCCCGTCATGTTATTGATCTTTAACCTTGTTTTAATATTTTTCCCTGTTGAGATTTTCATTTTCAAAGGTTATTTTCTGATTAAAGAGATAATGTGAGGTTAATGAAGCTGCAATTCAGAGTCAAGCCCTGAGAGAATTCAGTTGGACTGTACAACTACTCCATAATGTGAAGTTATACTGGTATGGCATCTTTGTTAATCACATGTTGGTCCAGTACAGCCAATCACAGCCAACACTGACTAGATCCAGTTCACATTGCTACTGAGTGTTTTTGAGTTCAGCCTCAGTTTTTCTCAGTATTTACATCACTGCCAGTGCCAAGTCAAATTGATGTGAGCTTTTTAATGGCACAATACGTCGGTGAGAACCTATTGCACTTATTGATTTAGCTTGATTGTTAGGCTATGAGATGTGTTCAGATGGCCTGGGTATCTGCAGCCTGTTTGAATGACAGATTGTTTGAATGACAGATTGTAATCCAGAGTAGCCTGATTTCAGCTATTTTGGTTGATTTACCAGGCCATGTATATGCAGATTTTGAAATGTATTAGCTGTGCAAACTTTATAATAACAAAAGACTACAGTTAGTTCGATCATACAGTGTGTATCAGATCCCATACTGAGGCCCTGCTACTTCATACTAAACCAATGCACGTGTCCTGTTTAAATAACAAAAAATTGAGTTGAATTAAAGATTCTTGATTAAGTGCTTTATTCCTTCAGCTGTTCTTGTCCTTCTGTGAGTGAGACTGTATGTGTGTACAGTTGTGTACATATCAGTATGTGTACATGTATCTCAGTGAAGCAGAAAAAAAAGGATTTTGTTCTCCACATTCTTTCCCCTCTCCTGTAGCGATGTAATGTGAAACGCCAGTGTACAGTGGGTTTTATGTTTCATATTTAGATAGTCAGGAAAAGATTAATGGATCAAAAGCAAAACATTTTGCACGGATACATTCTTAAAAGCCAAACACATCAAAAGGATTATGTGGGTAAAAAAACCCAGATTTTTGCAGTATACTTGCTTGCAACAAAATATGCAAACATGAGCAGCTATGCACATCAATGTGAAGGATTAATGTTACAATTTTCTAATGATAAATGTGTATTTGTCTTAATGTCAAAAGAAATACATTAAACCTGCAGTAACTGATTATGGCCACTTGGGGGCAGCGGCAAGAAGCTGTAAACGCAACACTGATATCACCTTTTAAATTGATATGGCGAACTTGTTAGCAACCGTTGACCGTGACACATCCAGCAGGTATGGAGCAACATTAGCATTTACCTGGAGTCGTGTTTCTGGCGTCCTGGAGAATGTAAGTCCAAGATTTTAGCTCTGTTTTTGTTCTCGACCATCTCCTGAAGGAAACATCAGGCTCTTTAGCTGCTAAATGCTCCACTATGTTCACAAGCTAGTTGCAAACTTTGTCTGCTATTTGGTGATGGGCAAACAGTGTACAGTGGGGTTTTTAAAGCCTTTTCGCTAAACACAAACAAAAACAATTATTGCCTGCTACTGTGATAAAAACTGCTCTTTGAGTGACCCAAAGCAGTGAAGTTGCGAGCCAGAAACCAATGAGCGGAAAGTTGTAAAGCTCCATTGAGCTGCAGAACTGTAGAGTTTGTATCATCTGATCCTTGTTTGGTGAGGACATGCCGCTGTTTGATGGGAGACAGTGAGGAAACTAGTGATGGGATTAATAGTTCATTTTAGTGACTTAGTTCAGTAACTCCCAGCAGAGCTCTAACCACGCCACGCCCCATAGAACTACATATCCTTGTGAACTACAACATGCTTGTTTCCTATGCTAAATCTTGAAGCAGTCAAGGCGACTCATTTACGTTTCTGTCTGTGCGCCCAGCCAGCTGTCATGTAAACAATGAACTGCTCATACTACTCATTTCTGTCCAATCCTGAGTCCGTGTAGCTGTCACGTGTGAAATGAACTGCTCCTTAGAGAGGAATAGTTCACCGCTCTTGGTCTTCAAGTCGTTCACTGACTACATAGGCTCAGGATTGGACGGAAGTGTTTTCTGTCTAATCCTGAGCCCGTTTAGCTGTCACGTGTAAATTGAACGACAAAGGGGTGAACTGCTGAACCGGATCTTCGCTCGTTTCTCACATGACAGCTCCACAGGCTCAGGATTGGACAGAAATCCTGAGCCTGTGGAGCTGTCACGTGGGATAAACGAATTTCATACATTGTGGCGCAATGCGCATGTGCAGCCAAATGAACGACTTACTCAGTCTCTGAGAGGAGTAGTTCATATTAGTTCATAGAAAAGGAGTAGTTCATTGAACTACTAACTCATGAACTACACATCACTAATAACTGACCTGGTAGCAACAAGGCTGTAGTGGAGTGTAAATGCATGTAAACACTGTTTATCTAAACTGCCATGAAATTTAGTAAAGTCATAATCCCCAGAGGATGAATTGTAATCATCAGGGGTTTTTTATTTGCACAATACCTTGGTTAATGACCAAATACCTGCAAAACATTCCCATCAGCCTCCGCTGAACCTTGTGATTAGTCCTAATTAGCAAATAATGCTAACACACTAAGCTTAATTGGTGAATTCTGATTCCAAACATGGTAAGCATTACGCTTGCTAAACATCTGCATGTTAGCATTGGCATTGCAAGCATGTTAGCATGCTGACATTAGCATTCAACTCAAAGCACCTCAGTGAAAATGACATTGTGAAATGAAATGATACAATACATTTTCTTGATAATGTTAATGTGTTAATGTCAATAAAATGTACATAAATGCAGTTTACCCGCCACTCAAATTCTGAAATCTCAAAATAAGATTTTATTCGATTTTTTTGTCAACCAGTCCTTGTTCTATACCCTCCCATTGAAAGGGGCCATTCTTCATTAGTGTATCAATTATAAAATAAAAATATAATTTAGAGTTTCCATCGAGCTCAGAAATAGTTATGATTTTTTTTCCTCTTTTTTTGGGTCTTTGCCTGTATTGGATGGTGATAGCTGCAGAGAAAGGGGATGATATGCAGTAAGGGTTCACCCCAATAATCTGACTATTGATGACAGAGGACTCATTGATCAGGAATTACTTATTTACAGAAGACAAGAAACAAAAAGTTTTCACCCTATCCATCCTTGATCAGTGCCACGAATGTGCCGTACAAATGCCTCTACAGGTGATCCCCCTTCAGGTAATTGGCCGTTAGACCTGGCAGGGCAATCAGACTTTAAGATAACAACTGATCAACATCCAGCATTGAACCAAAAAGAAGGTGGAAATTAGCTCACCATAACAAATGTGAGCACCATCAACCGGACTTCACCGCTTCATGTAGGCACAAAAGTTCCTGAATATGGACCTGGCAGATGTCAGCAAGGGGAAGAGCCCACTTAGGAAGATGTCATGCCAAAAGGCTTTCTGTATTGTAAAGTCAAAACTCAGATATGAGATACAGCAGGACAATAGCATTTCTACAGAGGTCTTACTGTGTTTCTACACATTTGTTGCATTTTAAACTTTTGTTGTCAATGTACAATTCTACAAACCAGAAACAGAAGTCTTGCGACGGTGGACGATGGTGTTTCTGGTTAAACAAAAAGCATCTTACTCTTTAGCAAAACAGTCTGTCTCTGTAGGGATCCTTTCCATAATGTTGTCAGACATTTCAAATAACAATCTGAGCCTGTCAGTGGCAAAAACAAACACATTTAGTGAGCAACAAATAAATATCGAGTCAACCTGCTGAAGGCCACAGATGCTATTGGTGGTCACAAATGAATAATGCGCAGAGCTGCTCCGGCCTCGTGACCGTCTTCCTGAGGTCTGCTCCCGGATCTGTTCTTGAGAAGGATCAGCCAGCTCTGGTGTTCTGTGAAGCTTTTTTAGCCTGAAGGATTAGTGGGATTGTCTGACCACAACTATATGGCTGCATCAGATCTCAGCAAGGAGTTAGAGAGACAGAGACAACGACAGCTTAATTTAGCAACTAATTCAGTAATACATTTTTAAGCTGCTATAAAACCAAAGAGTAAGAGTAAGCACTGATGCTGTCAAATCATGCTCTCGACCTATTGAATCAGAAGCTGCGTACTACACCTAAAATTCATTCTCACACACGTATGGACTTTTGTTTTTGCATGATATATTTCGTAAGAGTTGTTCCATGATTACCACTTTATAAACAACTGCTTAGACAAACCCCTTTCCCCCAAACAACAGTAATAAACGTGTCATTGAACGTGTTTTCATGTTGACCTGAAACCAAACTTGCTGAGGCATCATTAACTCGCTCTGACGCTGCAGCCTTGTAATCACAGATCAGTGACAGATAAGTTTAAAACTGAGCAGTTACACTGTTGCATGACAATTTTATTTTGTTTAAAAGGCTGAAGAGAGCTCTAATTATGTCTCAGTAAGACTGGTTTGTGGTAGCAAAATTTCTCTCTATTATTTTTCTTGTGATTTAATATGCTTTGCTTTAATAACTGTACGTAAATGTCTGATAATGTTTACTCTCTGCACTTAGATCCCTTCTGTCTGTGTCATCTCTGTAGTAAAAGACAGCATCGGGTTGATTAGAAACTGGAGACAACAGTCTGCCCGGTGTTCTTATCTCAGGGTGAGAACACTCAGCTGGATACACAAGAATGAGAATAGAGTTGACTTGACTTGATATGTTTTCCTTTGCTGCTACGTGTTTATGAAGTTATAAGTACGTGACTACATTGGCCCTTCGGGGTCAGATGCTTCATATGCTCATGGCGTATGGAGCTCTGTCCTTTCAGCTGAAATATAGAGTTGGACTCTGTGAATTACTTTCAGTGAATCAGGCCTGCTTAGTGGAAAATAATTCATGGACCTCCACTTGTTTGTCACTTTCCTTTTATTTATTTATTTTTTATTATTAATTGCTTTTTATTTTCTTTAGTTAGTTGCTTTGTTATTTGGTTTATTAAAATTATCAAAAGACGACTTGTTGAATCATTTATTTGATCACTTCTCCAAGGGAAATAAGCAAAATTTCCACGACAGGTTACAGGTCAACATGACATGTCCAATGATGTTTTTTTACTTTCACTTTAACTGTGTGGGCTAAGTGGTGTGGGAAATGTTTCTTTGTTACTATAAAGAAAAAAGATCAGCGAACAACTGCGAAACTCCAGTCCTCAAAAAAGCAAATATTTTATAACGTGAGAAAGATTTTACTTTGTGTAATGAAGGGGCTCTTCATGATTGACTTCTCATGCTCCAGTGTTTCTCTGGAACATGAACATTCTTTTGTTGAACCTGTCAGCTGGAAGGCAGACGTCCTGTCATTTCTCACTCAAAACTATTTACTTTCTACAGAAATGTTACAACAGAGAATGACAAAACCACCTCCACAAGAGGACTTACACATTTTATTGAAATATTCAATCAGGTGTTATCCATCAGCACATGAACGTGAATTGCACTCAATGCAAGGCAACTTCATTTGCATAACACCTTTCATACAGAGGGTCAGATGAAAGTATTAAATTCATTGATACAGCAGAAAGATATGACTTATGTTTATAGTGCAGATCAATGACATTATGTCTAGCAATAGGAGTCATTTAGTGCTGCTAAACCTAGTCCACACATGCAAAAGGAAATTATACTGGCTATATATATTAAGTTTCAATCAGATTTTGCAGAGAACCTAGAAGCGCCCTAAAAAAAGAAAGAAAAAGAGCAGAAAAGATCCATAAGATCCGGCTCTGTTCAGAAACCCGTTATTCTCATCACTACCTGCAGGACATTGTACATTTTAGCACTTCTGAACTCTGTGATTTCAGTTGTCTTTCACTTGCACCTTCATGATAGGTTGGTAACAGTCTGACATCGTTGCCATGATGGTAACTTGACCGCCCTTATAAGTGAGACTTGGACCACTTGCTTTACCTCTGACAAACGCGTTGTTTGTGTTGTAGTACATCAGGCGATAAAGATCATAATTACACTCTTTGCTCTTGTCAAAGATTCCCACTGCGTACCAGTTGGAGTATATGTTGAAATCATAGGGCACAGAGAACATGACGGCTATTTTCTCAGTGGACGAGCCCATAGATTTGTTGAGGAGATCGTAAGTGAAGACACCAACGGCTCCTCGAGCAGTGTGGGCAGTCTTAGTGAAGAAGGCATTCCCAGAGGAAGACGAGTCCATAAGAGGCGGCAGAGGCTCAGTGCAGCAACCGCTATTAATGTGCACGCTAGAAACAGTAGAAAAAATGACAACAAATGGAGCATATTGGTAGACAACTTGTTTCAATGAAGGAAAGGAATAAACGTGAAATTACCTGGGGTTACACAGAGTGTAGGAGCATGTATTGGTAATCTCAATGTAGCACTGGCGATGTGTAGGAATCGACATTATAGCTCTGCAACAGGACGACCTGTTGACAGAGAGACGGAGCAACAACACATTTACTTGTATGTTGATATTTTTGTTGTTTCTTCTGACAGTAGGCAGAAGCTGAAATTGCTCATGCTCCACAGAAACACTTGAGGCACACAGAAATAAGAAGTAACACACCATCTCGTCGGTATTGTAATGAATCTATGTAATCTTACCTGGGATGAATGCTTCTGAAGGACGGCTACAAGCTCTGGCAGTCAGGCTTTTAGGTCATGTCCTTATAAAAGGGGATGGAGACAGAAGAGAACAGCAGTGGGCTGCACCAGTTTCTGTTTCAGTTTCAACATGACAACATGTTTTTTTACTTTCACTTTAACTGTGTGGGCTAAGTGGTGTGGGTATTGTTTCTTTGTTACTATAAAGAAAAAAGATCAGTGAACAACTGCGAAACTCCAGTCCTCGAAAAAGCTAATATTTTATAACGTGAGAAAGATTTTACTCTGTGTAATGAAGGGGCTCTTTATATGGAGTGCCACAAAAAAGAAAAATGTGGAAATATAAAGAGCGCCCTCCCCCCTCCACTCACGCACACAGCTCCTACACACACACACACACTCCACACAGACCTAGACGCAGACCAACTGTGAGCTGGACCTCAGGCTCTGAAACGTGTCACTTGCACCTGCCAACAGGGGGGCGCTATCACTGGGACTTAAAATATGGATGTAGATGTGTTCAGGGCGGGGGGGCAATAAACGTGGTCATTTTGGGGTCTCTCGGACGATGCATGGCCGAGTAATAAACTACTTCCTGTATGGCGGCGAAACGCATATATTCCATGCCCCATAACTTCCTCGCCGTGTGACGAAAACTCAATGTTTAAATAATAATAATCCTTTGAAATTCAATAGACATTTCATGCTCGGGCCCTAAAAACTTCTTGCATTTCAATAGGGTCCTTGCACTGTTAGTGCTCGGGCCCTAATTAGAGCTGCAAGTAGCATTGAAGGGCCCTCGCCAACGTGCGCAGGTCGGAGCATGCTGCGGTCGAAGTGTGTGGCAGCCTCCACTTAAAGCACTTGACAGGACAGCTAATGCGTACGTCTGCATGTGCACAATCTCAGCTAAAACCTGCCTGCTTGGCCCCTAGGTGGACTAACTTTTAAATGTAATCACTTCATTCTCCAGCAGATGGCAGCATTGTTTCACCAATAGAGTCCCTTTCTTCAGACTGTCAGCATAAAGAGTAGAAGGAGGAGATCTTGAAAAGAATAGGTGCCGTGGTAACGCCGTTTGATGAAAAGTCACAATTTTCGCAGGGAAGCATCATCTATATGTCAGGACTGCTCATATACAATTTCAGGCAGATCGGGCTTATCTGCTAGGAGCAATAATGCAACGTATATGCACTGGCCTCACTAGGTGGCGCTCTCATTTTGATTCAATATTGACTCCTACGTGTGTTCAGGCTGGGAGTTTCATCCATCAGTATCAATATGGACAAGATGCTATCATCTGGAGAAAATTTAAAGCGTAAACACACACTTGTATAGGGATTTTAAGGTGGATCTGCTTAGCTGCACCTCAGACTCTGACACATGTCACTTCCTGCTGCTAACAGGTGGCGCTACGACTGACTGAAAAAAGGAATGATTCTGACTTCAGGGTGAGGGGAAAGTTAATCATGGAATTTTTGGGGCCTCTTGGACAAAGAAGGGTGGAGTTATAAACAATTTCCTGTTTGACCTCAAAACGCGTACATTCCAGGCCCCATAACTTTAACGCCGTGCGTCGAAAACGAAATGTTAAAGATATCGTTTGGTGTCCATCGGTTCTAGATGACCTCTGAGGCATTTCAAGCCGATCGGATGTAAACTGAAGGACGAGAGAAGGGAGGGAGAAGGCGAAGAGTTTGTGCCATGGCTACGACGTTTGATGAAAAGTCACAACCTTTCCAGGGAAGCATCATTCATGTCTTAGGACTTCTCAAAATGAATTTCAGGCAGATCGGGCTTACCTGCTCATAGCAATAATGCAAAGAATCAAAAAAGTTCCTTCCTGTCCTCACTAGGTGGCGCTCTCACTTTGATTCAATATTGCCCCATATATGTGTTCAGGCCGGGAGTGTCATCAATCAATATCGATCATCTGAAGCAGAGCTACAACCCTTTGAATTTTCATGATACCTCATCAATATTCGCCACGCCGTCGAGCCCACGCCCCCTGATGAAAACGCACAGATTTCTCTGAGAACCTTCACCCACATGTTTAGGCTCTGCGTAGTGACTTTGAGGTGGATCTGCTCAACCAACTCAGAGCTCCACCTCAGACTATGAAACGTTTCACTTCCTGCTGCCAACAGGTGGCGCTATGACTGTGACTGGAAATATGCATAAATATGTGTTCGAGGGGGGGGGGGGAATAAACATGGTCATTTTGGGGCCTGTTGGACAATGTACGGCCGAGTTAAACTACTTCCTGTATGGCGGCGAAACATGTATATTCCAGGCCCCATAACTTCCTCACCCTGTGGTGAAAACGATTTTTTAAAACTTTAGTTTGTTTTTCAATGCCTCTACATGACTTGTGGAAGTTTTGAAGCCGATCTGATGTACACTTATGGAGCAATTGAGGTCAGAACGGAGTGTGGAATCGGCTTAAATCACACAAATATTGGACATAAATGTATCCATAACTCAGTTCCTGGTGGGTTTAGAGTAGTGGGTCCATGGAACTTAAAATTAAGTCTGGACACGATACACAAGTGTACAAAGTTTGGTGAAGGTAGGGTTCAAGTTAAAGGCGTGGAATTTCGATTTGAAAACTGTAGGTGGCGCAATTTTAATAATAATAATAATTATTTGAATTTCAATAGGTCCTTGCACGAAATTTTTCGTGTGTTTCAATGAAGTGGAAATCCTGAAGTGGAATCCTTCCACCGTATGCCACGGTGGGCCAGTGTTCCCGCCAACAGAGGGTGGCCGCTGCCGTGGAGAGGCTACTGCTGGCCCGTCTCGGGGCTATGGTCCGGGCAGGTTTATTCTAAAAATAAAAACCGTAAATGATGCATGTCGTGTGTGGGTGTGTGTTCGTGCTCTTCACATTTGGCAGTAATTGACGTTAATGTCACAGGGGCTTGCTTGGAGCCGGCACTAGCTAGCGAACGGGCTAGTGCTCGGTTTTTGAGACACTGGCTCACTAATCGCCGCCGATCTTCCTGACTTCCGGCCCGGGCAGGGCCTAGTCGTGGTGGCAATGATGATCTGTATGATGCTATTACTGAGGTGTCTGTGGGTGGCTTAGGGCTGACTCATGAGCGGTGTCTAGGTACGCCGCGTCAGCCCGTGGCTACTGCGAGCAGTGGCGCTGCTCGCCGCCATTTTGGCTCTGGCGTGGCCATTTTAGAGCATGACGTCAGAGCCGAGAGCCCGACGTCACCCTGATGCAGGAGGTCTGCCAGGACGCTGTGGCAGGTTTCACCAGTGTTGATCGCTCGGGCGTTCAAGTGCAGTCTATAACAACGCCGGATCGGTCTGTCGCCGAAGCTAGGGCGACCGCCGGTTCTGCACGCTGCCATTTTTGATCGGATATGGCCATCTTGGATGATGACGTCAGAGGCGACGCCAAACATGTGGGTGCGTCTGTGCAGACCCCTGTCTGTCTGGATGGACAGGACACTGCGTCTGGGTTACGCGCTTCAGTTTTTCTGATCAGTTTCTGCAGCTGTGCTCTATTTATTTTTTTCCAAGTGGTGCAACAAGTGCTTTTCCCATACAATCGAAGTCGCGATGTCATGTCAGGATTTTCAGTAATTTTATTTTTAACTTCCTCTAGGGCACCAGCTAACAAAGCCTGTCGAAATAATTCTTTATGTAGGTCAGTAGTGTTGGGCTGTACGCCTGTGTTATTCACCCATTGTGTCTTGCATTCCTCCAACCATTGTCTAGGGCCTTTACCTGACTCCCAAGGAAACTTTGGAATACACGCGGAATGAGGTAGGGGATAGTGCTCCCTAATGGCTGAGCCTAAGCTATTAATAACCTGCGCGAGAGGAGTGCTGTCTAAATTTAGGATTGTTCCCGGCAATTTTTCGATTTCTTCCATAGCTAAGGCAGAAACCGATTGCGCTAATACTGCCCTCAGGTCTCCCAATGCCAATGTTTTGTCTGCTACTGTTCTTTTTTTTCTTCCTGCAATATTGTTCTCATCGTTCTTACTGTTTGTGAATAAGCATTGCTCTCTTCCTTAAACCAGTTCAAAACGTCTCTCTTTTTCAAATATTTTGCCTACTCTTTTGTTGCTGTCATCATTGGCCTTGTAATGTTTTATGTTTGTTTCAACTTCTTCACAGCATGCAATGTCAAAGTGCCCTCTGTTGGCCACTGTTGTGGCCAAGGGTGTTTGTCTGTGATCAACTGCACTGCTGTAGTGACCCCCTCTTTTTTTCTCTCTGCCTGAACATATTTGGCTGAATTCCCAACACTACCTGTCTGACACTAGAGCCTCTGAGGATCTCTGATTGGCTATCCCATTCTAATAAGCACAAGTATTTTCTCTACTGTTATTCCTGTCTTATATTTTCTTGGCGATTCAAAATCAGAGTTCCCCTCTAATTTTCCTATCCCGTCAGATTGTAACTTCTTTTGTGTGTCTGCCCAAACGCCTGTTTCCCACTTTACTTGTCTTGGAACTATACTGATACACAGTCTGGGATTGATCAATGGTTTAGGCTGTCCTGATATTTAAAAACCTTCAGTCACACCCAAAAATGGTTCAAGCAGAACCGTAGTTATCCCTTCTGGATTTTGGCACAGATGTTCTAATATTGTGGGCTAATGTCTTCACTGTCCACAATTTCTGCAAGAAAGATATCCACAAAATGTTTGGAAAATCAGTGTGTACTTCTCGTAA
>JAVQJD010038095.1:0-17830 GCA_036023655.1 Nannoperca australis | reverse complement strand
AATTATTCTTCTGGATGGCAACAATGATCCCCTGACTTTTCCTGCAGCGCCACCATGAGGTTGACATTTTTTATGTTTAGTGAAATGTCTCCACAACCATTGAATCCATTACCATGAGATTTGGTACAAACATTCTTGGTCCCGAGAGGATGAATCCTAACAAGTTTTGTGATCCCCTGACTTTTCCTTTAGTTCCACCAGGAGGTCAAAGTTGCCACTTATCTCAACGTGAACTGGATGGATTGGCAGAACATTATGTGCTAAAAGGATGTTTCCTAATGTTGATGATGCTCTTACCTTTTCTTTAGTGCCATCAGCAGGTTGACATTTGTGGTTCTGAGTTGTCCTGACAACTGGTGGATGGATTGCCATGAAATTTGGTGCAAACATTCATGTTCCACTAAAAATGAACCGTACAGGCTTTGGCAAGCCCCAGACGTTTTATCTAGTGACGACATCAGCTCAAACTTCGATTACGTCCAAATACCTGCTGTCAAGTCAAAAACAGACTAAATCTGTCAATATTCAAGACCAAAATGGGCAAGAAACACACCATTGTACCTGTCTCTGCACCAGCTAGGTGCATCCAACCAGTCAATACACTGAATAATTATACAAAGCACACAGCTGTTGTTCCTTAAATTGGGGTGCTGTGAAGAAAATTACAGAATGTGGATCAGGTTGAGAAGAATCTTTGAAGATTTTATATTAGGCAGGAAAAGTCAAATGGATGTGTTTATGCCTGAGAAAAATGTGTGCGAGTCAAAATAAGCAAGAGGCAGAGACAAGTCGAACATGTCGGACATGTGGTCTGGAAACCGAGCCCAGACTGAAGCACCACAGCCCTGCCTCGTGGCTGTTGTGGTTGCCTGAATCAGGGACGCTTTCAGGTTCTGTTTTTGCAGTATTTATCCCACTCTCTGTCATTGTTTTCAGAGGCAGAATATTTCCCCTAGGTGGTCTTGCACCAGCTTTCACCACAGCCAAACCTCCCAACCAGCAAACTGAGGCAGGTTCAGGCATCACTGAGTGGAGAAGGGTGTGTGTGTGTTTGTTCCTGTGCTGCTTGACAGTTTAAAAACCCATCAGAGATTTGGACATTCAAAGTTAGAACATGTTTGCACAGTGAGCTCATTTTGGCCATTTCCTACATCTGCTGGAGGTCAAACCCGTGATAATTAAGGTCAGGAGGTCTTAGTGTTTGTTTATTATTTTCACACGTATCAATAAAAAAGAAGCTAAACTCTCACTTGTTAAAACACAAAGAAAGATTTATAACAGACGATCCAGTAGAACCAAAAGAAAAAAGCTAAGAGGCTTATCATGTGGCTCTCCTTTAAAGAACTACATTCATAATAAAGAGCTAAAGAATGTCTGCGTGTGTGTGCAACCAATGTCCAAAATTAGCTTCCTGGGCTCAACGCCGCAGGTTTGTACATTAACAAATTACCTGCCAAGATTATTTTCTACAAACTAAATTCATTATTATAAATTTTTTATAGAAAAATGCCAGCCTCTTTCTCTTTAGAGATATTTTATAGAATTACCACGGGTGCTGTGTGAGTAGATTTAGAGTTTTAATTTAAAACTCATACAATGAAAGTTTTTGTTTTTCATTTTTTATTCTCGCCACATGGGGATGAAGTTAACTTTCTGCCAGCATAAGACTTGTTAACCATCCACTCTCTGGAGAGACAGGAGAGATGTTTAGGCACCACAGATTTAAAGCAGCGAATCAGGGGCTTGTGACACACAGACGTATTTTACATGCAGTATGAACATAAGACTGAGGCACATATTTACAGGCATTTGGCATTTGACGGGTGCTTCTTTTGGATGGTTTGTTACAGACATCTGTAAGTTTGACGTGTCCCCTTTCACCTGCATTAGGCCTGACCTCACCTGGCAAAGAGGTTTGTAGAGCTTTGAACACGCTCATTGTTATCTTACTCTGACCTCTGACATCCCCGTAGCTCCACCCACACCTGCCCTCAGGGAAATACCTGTCTGCAGTGTTGTGAGGAAACTCTCAGACAGAAACCAGAGAGTAGAGACTCTCACAATAACAAGCCAGAAGACATCAGGTAGATTTAATCTCTCGGCCTCCCTCTCTGGCTCCTTCCTTCTCTCAACATGGCTGGGGTTAAATCGGCCAGGGCCATTAGGGAATTAAAGGTATTGATTACGAGGAGAGCTGGTTGTGTAGAATGTTTGCTAATAAGAACAAGTAGACGGCCATTGTTTGGTGCTTGTCTTTGGGAAAAGGAAGAGATGAAGAGCGGGTCAACCAATTTAACTCACAGCCAAATGTAGATTAGCATGGTTCTGCACAGGTGCAGTAAACGTCATTTTATTACTGGATTGTGTTCAGTTAGTGTAATTCACGCTCATAGTGCATGTTGTATGTGTCTAGCCATTTTGTCTATTTTTATCCATATTTGATCAAAATATATGAATCAATGTGAATTTCAATTGTGGAACGTAAGACAAGAAGTCTACAATGTCCGAGCTAAATGCTAACGTCACAGAGACAATGCTAACATGCGGCTTAGCTGTTATAATGTTTACAGTTTAGTTCAGTATGCTACTATTTGCTAATTAAGACTAAACATAAAGTAACGCTGAGCTAGAGGAAGGGTCAGGAGATAAACAAAGTTTTTCCAGTTCGTCCTGAAGGGGGCATGGACATGTGAACAATATGTCATGACAATCCATCCGATAGTTGTCGAGATGTTTCACTCACATTAAGTCTTTAGGCTTCATCTTCCGAGTATCTGTACCACATTTCATGGCAATCCATCCAGTAAAATTGAGATATTCTTGGATTTTCATGGTCGAAAGAGCATAAATGTTTTTGTTGACATCCTTGGTGCCACATGCGGGCAAAAATTTCCACGCGAGACGCAAGAAATCTTTAATCTCAGAATCTGTATTTAGGTGTTAGGTGCACTTTGATGCTCCCCAGAAGATAAATCTTTTTGATTTCTGATTTGAGCACTCCATTAGATGTTGTCTTGTGCTACCTTCAAACCAAAATATCGAGATGCAGTATGTACTTATCTAATGGGCAGATTTGCCATGAAATTGATGGAGCACATTAATGCTCCTCTACTTTTAATAAAGGCCCTTTGATTAATGGCCACGTGCCTTTTTCCTCTTGCTCCATCCTCAGAACAATAAGTTACAGTTTTAGTTGCAGGATTTTACTTTCATTACTGGTGCTTTTAGCTGTCAGCGTCACTCAAACTATGTCTGGAACAATGCTTTTTGTTTCTCGCTTTCCATTGTCTTAGTGTCCTTTGTGGTAACACTGCATCAGCAGAGTAGGTTTTTTATGCCAGTTGTAAGACGTCAGAATGACGCACTTTAACGTTGCAATTTATGTGCGACTTGCATTTGAATGATAAAAAGAAACTTGTATGTTTGTTGCATGCCTTTTCTGTTCACACTGGTTAGAAAACGTGTGAGGGAAAGTGACAGAATTTGGACTTTTCCAGCTGCATTGTTAATCGTAACACATCTTCTACATCTAGCAAATTTATTTCGCACATTCCTGGGAACTTGGTCACTGTTACTGACATCCAGATAACCAGGACAACCTGCCACAGTAGACAAACAAGAAGTCGATCTCTTTGAAAGTGAACGATGGTAAATGGAAGTGCGCCGCTGTGCTTCTCTAACGCCTGAGGTGGTCACAAAGTGTCTGCTCATCTTTTCATCGACCCGGTTTCAGGTCCCCAGAGACTCCTCCGGACCCAGGCTATTTGGTTTGTCTGAGGAGGCAGAGTGATTCAGCGTGGCGGCCATTTTTCATATCTACCCTGCATTGTTCGGTCCGGTCTCTGAGAAGGCACTAATTATTCATTTAAAGCTCTGACTCTTCCCTATTCCCTCTAATTAGATGGTTAGTAACTCTCCAAGGGCCCCGGGCTGAGGCATTGATCTCTGTTTAAATTGAACGTTTAAATGGGATAAAGGAGCACATACAGATACAGTAAACATGCACATTGAATACTGACACAACATACAGTGGAGGCTCTCTCTCTCTCTCTCTCTCTCTCTCTCTCTCTCTCTCTCTCACGCACACACACACACACACACACACACACAGCCCAGCAGCGTGTTTGGAAAATCCCACTAGCAAAGTCTGTCTGTTCAATAATAAGTCCTTTATTGTTTAACTGTAAACTGTTCCCATTTACAGGCTGGAGAATTTATGATCTGCACAGAAAAGCAAAGAATAAACTCAACAGAAACACAAAACAGCAACTCCCACCGCTTACAAATAATACTGAGTTTCCAGAAGTGGCCGTCCTGGTGGAGTTTGTGGCATATTTCTCAGTTTCTCTTGTGTTCTCGCAGGCTGTGGTACAGTTGACAAGACTAATCACAAGCTAGATGAAATGCAGCAGCTGTATTTGTTTATGTATTGAATATACTGTACTACAAAAGGGGGTAATAAATGGGGCTGAGACACAATGAAAGGGAGACAGGGCGAGGAATAAAGGCGGAGAGACAGAGGGGGCGAAAAGTCACATAAACACCGACTGTGATAAGTGTTGTTTCCTTGCTTTGTTGCACTTAGCCTTCCTGGGAAGACAGGAGATGTTCCAGGAGGTGTGTGTGCATCAGATTTGAATTGTTTACCTGCTGGCGGTGCATTAATGGGTTAGTGGGAGAGTTTCCAAGGTTTTAACATACCTGTGTTTGTCTGTTTGTCTCTGGTTTGCAGTGTACTTGTTAAGTGCTTCAGTGTTAATGAAGCGGGATGATTTTGGCCACAGTGAATGTTACGGTTTATCTTTTCCAGTGTTGCCTCGAACTTTTCTGGATGATTTCTTTTGTGCTTCTACCAGAGATTTCCTTTTCTCAAGATGCAGTTTAATTTTAAATCATATCAAAACGTAATCTCCGAGACGTCAAACTCAATGTGAGAAAATAACCCATGAAAGGAAAATGTGCCTACAAAAATGTTCATGTTAATTTCACAACGCCGTCCGACCGGTGATACTAGACAAAAAATGTAAACACTGAAACAAGAGAACGGAGAAGCTTTGATGTTTTATTCTACCAACAGTCCAAAACTGAACACATATTCAGTGTACATGAGAAAGAAAACCGCCAAATCCAGACATTCGAGAAGCTAGATCCAGCAAATGTTTGCTCATCAGTTTGACTCATGGTATGTATGTAGCTCAGCTGGTCTGTGCTTACATTTTTGTCATTGCTTTGACAGAACGTCTCGCTCATTGCAAACGTCTCCAGGCGCTCCAGTCTGCCTCACGTCGGGCCCGTCAGCTGCGTGATTGTACTTTGTGAGAAATTAGGGCTGCAACTTGTGATTACTTTCATTATCGATTCACATGCCGATTATATTTCTGGTTAATCTCTTTGTCTATAGGATGTTGGGAGAAATGCCTGCTGATGTTTCCCACAGTTCAAGATGATCTATGATGATGATGATGATGATGATATGATGGCTTGTTTAATTCCACCAACAGTCCATAACCAAATAATATTCATCGTACTATCAACCATGAGAAAGAAAACCTAGATCCAGCAAATGTTTCACTAAAAACAATTAAAAATTATCAAAATAGTTGCGGATTGATTTTTTTTCTGTCCATTGTTATTTATCGATGAATCCATGCCGCTCTATATGAAATGGATGAGCATAAATAAAGACAGACAAAACAGATGAGAAAATAAAGCTAAAATGGAAAAGAATTTGATGAAAAATGGTGAACGTTAAGGAGAGGTTATAACAGGCAAAATGTCACCATGACTGGAATCATTCATTATAGAAACCGCACGCCATCACCTACACAGTGAAGCCACAGTGGCGATATCGTTTAGGATCTGTGTGGGCGCCTTCAGTCAGCCCCTTTAAACAGACTTTTATGTTCCCACATGCAGAATTCTTCGGGCAACAGACAACAAGGAGCTAAAATCACCTGACCAGAATATTTTTTACCCACCCAAATAATTTAGTTGTATCTAGGACACTCACCATCATTTAAAAAGTCCTCAATTGTTAAATATTGTCTGAAATCGGTCAAATAAAAGTGAAAAACCTAAACAAGATTATGAATTTACTCGACACATTTCAATCAGTACAGGAAAAGTACTGAGGTTTGATACCCAGCCAAAATGTTGGTGCTTAATTAAATGTATTATGAATTTTATTGCGTTTTATTTTTGTGTCATCATCTTGTAGATTATAGGATCAGGACCGAGTGTGAGAGTAGCTTTTCTACTGAAATACTCCAGTGTTTTCAACGGTGATCATAAAGCAGACTTTCATTGTTCCTAAATCTGTTTTGAAAAGACACCTGAAGTCCCTTTAAACAGAAAACACTTTTTTAACTCTCTCCTGCAATTTCGTCCTTGTTTCTTTATCTCGTTACCTTCCAGATGGCAAAGGAATTTCTAACTGTAATTATGTTCCCTTAATGACATGTTTGCCCCCCCCCCCAGCTCATCAACCTGCTTGCATGCTCTCTGCCAAGTGCACTTGCCAAAGCCTGCTGCACATGTTTGATGTTTGTGATTCCCCTGTGTTGCTCTTCTCTCTCTCTCTCTGATGTGTTGTGGGTCGGCACAGTTGGGTCTGCTGCATCACCAGAGGTGCCTTTTCCCTGCTAGACACCCATGAACTTTGCTGTTATGCCCGCTGCCTCCTGTGTTGCATTGTGGGAAGACTAAGTGACTGCTCTTTTCCGAGCTAAGGCAGCAGGCTGCCAGGTTGTGATGAGTCTGGCTGCAGCCAGGCCTTGTTGAGCTCTCCGTGTCTGTGTTTTTTTCTTTTGACTTTGTGGGAGTCCCCCCTCCCGCTGTGACCTCCTGAGGTTTTCAGAAGTCTGGTCTGGGCTGACTGGAGCATTTATGCACCTTGTGTTTCCTCCATTTCTCCCCTTTGGCTCGTTAAAGTCTAAATTCCACCGACTGCTTTGAAGTGTGTTGAACGTGTTTGTGAGTTTTTTTCTTTTATTGTGAGCGGAGATATTTGCACTTGTTGCGCCTGCAAAGCAGATGTTTTTAAGGAACAATGCTTTGCTCAGGAGTCTTCATGCACTTTACACTTTTAGTTTTTTTGGGGGGGGGGTTTAAACGCTGTGCATGCAGGGAAGGTTCAGTGCAGTGGCAGCCGCCTTCCTCGTCTCCAGTTCCATACAAGCCTCAGACGCTCTGGTGTGATACGATCCCACCACCTGCTGCTCCTCAGCCAGAGCTTCACAGCCCCTGGGACGAGAAGAGGACAAAGACAGATACACTGACTGTAGTCTGCAATCTTCTTGTCAAAGCAAAATGAAAAAGGAGCGCTGCTGCCTTTAATCTGGCTGTGGAGCCCCGCAGTAGCATTTTCTCATCTGCTTTTCAAAAGCTCCATTGAAGTGATGCCTGCCTGCCTTGCTCGAAGGGAGGTTGCTGGTTCCCAACCAGGTGTTTATCTCTCTCCTCTTCTCATCTCTCCTCCTGCACACTTCACTGAGGTTAATCCAGTGTATACTTAATATACTGCTGCAGCAGCACTGTCCTGACTCACCCTGAAAATATGAAGTACCTCAAATATTCTTATTAGTCATGTTTGCCTTTAACTTGTCATATAAACCAGCCCTTAATTCTGCAATCGTGCACAGTGGAGTCTTGCTAAATGATTCAAACAACCATATTAATCCATTTATAAAGCTTTAAAGTGGTTGTGACTGAAAAAGGAATAGTGCGCATGATTTCTTGCTGGTCTGAGGGAGTCTGAGGACCTTGTCTTCAAGTGTTGAGTCATCTGTCAAACACAGTTCTGCACGGCAGCGAATCGTGGCTGCAGCCCAAATCTCACCAGTCACTTTACGGTCAACAAACGTGGGTCGGTCTCAGGGAGCGGCCCCCTCTCTGCCAGTCTGTTTCACCCCATTACCCCCCCCCCCACCCCCCCCCACCCCACCCCCCTCTCTCCCCATCTTCACTTTTCCAGTTTGTGGCGGACATTCTTGTGGACAAAGATTTGGGTGGAATCTCAAACATGTCACACTTTTCCCCCCAAAAGCCTTTGTGCCTCATTCTTCCATAAACAGAAAGAATCTGCTGCATCTGTTGTGCATGCAGAGGAGCGTTCTGCCGACAACTGGCATCCCAAAGACAACGCACATGTGTGGTCTTTATCAAGGTTACTTCGGTTCACGACGCTCCTCTACAATGATTAACTACTACAATGGAAATATTCAAAATTGAGTTGCATGCTTTTTTCCTTCTTTTGCAGAATACTAATATATTCCAAAATTGAATCTGATGACAGGCTTGTACAAATGGATCAAGTGTTTGTATCTTTCTTACTGCCAACAACAACTGGGTTCCAGTTGTTCACTGGTGGAACTTGCTGTCATCAGACGAGCAGGCAGCTTTTCAACGCGCAACACAACACAACAAAGTGAAAAGCTCCAGAGATGTTCAGTTCTAGGACTGTTGGTTTACAGGATCAGGGGACAAAACCGCCCCACAGTCTGAGCTTTGTTGTCAGACTTCCCCAAAGCAACACACACAAATAGACGGGACATGCTCCTGTGTAATATCCAACTTATGATCAAATACATGTCTTGCTGTCTGTTGTCAGCATGTGGGGAAACTGCACTTCTGAGTTCTCTGCTAAAGTGCATTTGCATTCACATTTGTGTTTAGCAAACAAGCTCAACTCAAACTCAACAAACCTCTCCTGTCGTGGGCCTGCTCAGAACGATTCACCATCTTTTATTACTGCAGGGTTTAAATTCAACAGGCTGTTTTCATCCTTCACATACTGTACAGTCGGAGCTCAAGTAAAATGTCAGATTTGACTGGTTTATTTAGTGATTTGATTTCCATTTCCGAAAAAAAAGAAATTCCTTTATTTCACAAGGAATTCGATTTCAAACTTAAAAAAATGACTGTGGAAACGCAGACGCTTGATAAAGAACAAGGATGTATCTTAATGTCCCGGGCTTGTGGTTTTTGGGTCTCAGAGAGCAGCATTCACAGCTATTTTGGACACAGTCTTTGCTCTTGTCTTTTCTGTCCTGTCTCTAATGAGCTCGTTTGTAGCCTACGATCAGATGACACCAATTACAATTAGATCGAAAAGCTTTTTTGGGAGCGGGGGGGGCTCTTACTTTCAGATTGTGCATTTACTTCTGTTTGTGAAATTCTTTTCACCTCTGAACATGGAAATGAAACAAGAGTAAGCCTGTTTGAATCGCTATGAAAAACAAATCACAAGTGGGATATCAACTGCTGGAGGCTTTGTTGGCACATTCAGAGCTACGACACTGAATTTAAAGGCTTTGGGGAGTTTAATCACTGCGCTGGATTTTCAGAGATCGCACAGTATGTGATGAATACACAGTGGATTAAAGGAGGCGGGCTGATTCGACTTGAATGTGATCTGGGTAGGTCTCGACATCCATCTATCATGTGTCTATCTGTCTGCAATTGTTGGCCTATTTGCGTCAAACATCCCCCCCAAGGTCTCACCTAAGAAACATTTTACCGTTCTACCGTTCTTCACATGACGGGCGGCAACAACAGTCAAAACCAAGAGGGTATAAAAAGTGGTGTGTAGTTGCATCGTTACCAAAAGTAAAAGTAAAAAACTTTGTAGCATGAATTTTTCCTCATGCTCTAATATCACTTTTGTGTTCTTATTGGTTAGTGCTGACCTTAGGTGCTGGACTTGGCCTCCTATATTACACGTTTCTTTCAGTTCTTGGCGCATCCAACTTTTTTCCCCCCGCTCACCACACACACAGTCGCACACGTAGAAAACGTAACGTCCCTAATCTAATGCAACCTGCTCTCATGTCTCATGTCTGACTGGGTACATTTCCCAGATTCCCCCTCTCTCGCTATGACTCAAACATCCCCGTCCCCTTCGACCCTCTCCTCTCTCTCCACCTCCTCCTCGTCCTCCACCACATCTCGCCTCCTCCTCCTCTTCTCTTTTGTTCAACGGCCAAATTGTTGGCTTGCCTGTTGGCAGTCCACACCACAACATTCAAACAGAGGCCTGAATACTTCTCAAGTGTGTCACCATAAATTGTTCTTTGGGGGCGGCTCTATGGGGACTATAAAATTTAAATAACTTCAAGACAACCATGAGACACATGAGGGTTCAAGGACATAGAAAACAAGGTCTGATCCCTGCAACTAGAAGGAAACTTGGATGTATCTAAAAGACTAAAAACACCCATGATATTTTGTAGAGAAATGCTAAAAGTCAGCATGTGATACAGATTGCATCTAAGATGTTGTGTGTAACTAATCGTTTCCCCCCCTCCTCTTGTCTCCCTACAGTGCCTGGGAACTTGGGCTGCTTCAAAGACAGCGGTGATCCGCCCACTCTGTCCGGCAGCAGTGAGACCTCCAACAAACTCACCATCCAGAACTGTATTAGCATCTGCAGGAAGCAGAGATACAAGGTAAGATTCAAAAGTGAAGTAGAAAAGGTGTAAAACAGAAAGAAAACCTGTAACCCAACAGCACTGCATTTTAAGATTTACGGGCAGTTTCCTGACAGTTATTACCGTGATGCTCAGTGCCGTCTGTACCCTCTTCATTCAGCCATCAGACCTCCTGTTTCAAACCAACCAGCGGATGACAAATCATCACAGCCATCAAGGCTGACAGCTGGAAATGAACGGTTATTAGCCCAGTGGGCACCTCCTTTTCAACGCGCTCCCCCTCATATCGGAGCCTGGCTTGCCATTGTCCCGGCTATAAACAGCGCCAGGTGTTCATTTTCTGTCTCAGCAGATCCACTTCAGCTTAGTTTGCATTGACAAACACTGGCAGCCCCCCCCCCCCTCAATTCAGCAGATGTTACAGGAGGTGGCGGCAGATTGGCATCGTCTGCCTGCCCTTGGACTGTCACTGTCCTTAATGGGCACGTGCAGCGTCAGTGCTCGGAAGTGCGGATCCCGTGCGACTGTTTGACAAAGAGCATGCCTGATGAGTTGGACAGCGATCCCGTCGCTTGTTGGCTGTGCCAGAAGTTTTCACGTTGGTGTTACTTCATCAGACAGAATAATGCGACAAGGACGCAGCTTGATACATCTTGGCGAGAGCAGAGGCTTGATAAATTCCTATTCCATGAGAAAAGACGCAGAGTGGAAATGATGCAGTACCTTCAGTTGTGTGAATCCATTTAGGGCCTGAAAATTGGGACAATGGTGTCCTTTTGAATGAAGGACAATAGCTCTTTTGAGAACAAGCTGCCAGTGGTGGCGAGGTCACGATGTGTGAAGGTTTTTGACGTTTCGCATTCCTGCTCTGTCGCTTTCAGGAACAGTTTGGGTTTGAAAGAAAGATGTTGTAGGTGCTATTTCTGTGGGGTTTATTCTCTGCACCCTGTGTGCAGCTGTGTGTTTGAAGGGAGGCTTCTAATCAGCTGAGAGGTTGTGGTCGTCCAGACTCCGATAACAGCATCTTGTAATTATGAGAGAAAGAGTAATTAGGGCACTTTAGACTCAAGTCACTGCAATTTCAAGCAGAGAAGGAGCTCCATGCAGTGGACTGTTTACTAAATGTTAGCACGTGAAGCTGATATGAGAATGTTGTGAATGGGCACACTTAGTTTTGTTTGTTAATATAATCATGTATACTTTTAATATTTTAGAAAGAAAAGCCCAAATCTTCACGTGTCCTGCACACAGTTTGTTGGAATGACTCCCTCTGTGTTTGCTTCGCGTGCCAAATTGATTTCTAATGAATAGCGCGATGGGAAGCGTTACCCAAAGTTTGCTTTGAATTGCCGGTGCACTGATTTGCATATCTCCCTTTGTGTTTTGCAGCTTGCCGGCATGGAGTCGGGATATGCCTGTTTCTGCGGCAACGAAGTGGACCCGCGTGACCACGGCGAGTCGCCTAACATGGAGTGTAACCACGTTTGCTTCGGCGACCACACCCAGCCCTGCGGCGGAGACGGCTGGGTCATCATCTTCGACAGTGAGTGTTGGTAACTAGTGTCGCTCTGGGTCTGTGCTGTGCTGTGATTTAGGATTCTGGGGAAGAAAAGGCAACACATTTTAATTTAAAGATTTCCAAAGTAATATGAGGCCTGACGTAGTGACTCCAGTCACAATCACTGTGGTTTCTGGGGCCTTCAGCAGGATGGTCTGTATTATGCATTATGTTTGCACTGTTTTTCACAGTTTGATACATTTAATACCACTTTGATGCCAGGGTTTTCATTCTGTATTCGATGTATTGTCTTCATTATCTATCACTTATTTCTTCCTGTTCCTCAAACATCTCTGCTGCTGCAAAACAGAAACTTCCCCACAGGGATACCTACCAACCTACTGCTCCTAATGTTAGCGCCTGCAGTTTGTATAAAGCTGAGATTAGAACGGGTCTGTCTTTGCTTTAGTTGAATTAGCCTCCAGTTCACCTCCAGGAGGCACGGTAGTAAATTTCCTTGTCACCGACACCGCTCCTTTCCTCAAAACAACTGTGACCAGACCTACAGGCTTCCACAACGCCGTACATTAACATTTAAAACTATAGTTTACAATGTAAGATATGTAAATAATACCTGCTGGTCTTAGAGCAGCTTTTCAGTTTGACATTGTCTAACTGAAGTTTTAAAAGTTTAAAGAACTCCTTCTCTCCCAATACCAATTCTGATACCTTCATTCGAGGTATTTGCCTACAATGAGTGTCAACCTGATTCTCTTTTCCCCAAATTAAAACTCTCCATACCTCACTGCAATCCTATGTAAGTATGAGGTCTAGAAACTAAGTTGGCAGCCAGCTGTGACCAAAGGAATGTAAGTGATAACACTGACAAAGAAACTGGATCAGTCAGTGGAAATGTGGATCACGTCTTGGCTCATCCCCCCGTCCAGTCAGTTTTGGGGCCGATCCGGTCCATCCCCAATATCGCTGACTATTTTCTCCTCTTTTTTTCTGCTCTTTCCTCTCCAGCCCGAGTTGGGGCCTGCGGTGGAAACTATTCCTCTCCATCGGGAGTGATCTACTCCCCTGACTTCCCCGACAAGTACGGGGCCGGCCGTGTTTGCTACTGGACTATACAGGTTCCTGGAGCCTCCGCCATCCTCTTCAACTTCACCTTCTTTGACATCTCCGACCAGACGGACATGGTGGAGCTGCTGGACGGCTACACCAACCATGTGATCGCACGCTTCGACTGGCGCAGCCCGCCTCGGGAGCTGGTGAACGTCACAGGCGACTTCGTCATACTGTACTTCTACTCAGACCGCACCAACCAAGCCCAAGGGTTTGCTCTGCTTTACCAAGGTAGGACTTCACGTGAGCGTATTTCTGGTTACAGAGGTTGTAGCGGTGCGTCCAAAGGCTTTGTAAAAGCTTATTACAGACTGATCCTGAACTGCGGTACCCCCTCCAACCCACCTAGAGCCACATTTACATGATCAGATGCATCCTGACGTGCTGGCTGCATGAACTGGAGCCTCCCTGAGTTTTGCATCACAGCCCTGGTTTTTAGACCTAAACTAACGCCTGTTAGCTCTGGTGAGGCAGTTGTCACGCCACTGGCAGGCCCTTTTCTCTTTTCATTTGCTAGTCAATGTCTCACAGCCCCGGGTGATACTGCATATTTAAATGTTTTGTTTTTCTAGGAACTCACTCTCTTATCAAACTGCGGCAGGCGGCTGTGCTTCTGCAGACTGTGTTGCTCGGTGAATTGCACAGCGAGTATTTTATGCCACCTACATACAAAAGAGCTAGATGCTATGCATCGCGCCTTCTGATAGCACAAGTTCACTGTTGAGCAGACATATAGCTGGGGGACTATAGCTGGCAGGAAGCTGAAGACTTCACAGCAAATTAGCATTTATCTCTCCGGACTAATGTGGAAAATTTAAAAAGGATATGTAAGAAGAAAAGCTGTTTTATGTTGTTTTCACATTATGTTCTCTCACAACGAGTCTCTGTGTGAAGAGTCTAAATGCACCAAAAATGATTTAATAGATACATTTCTGGTGACATGAGAGAAGCACACCCTGTTATAATTCAGTGTAGGTGACATTCAAGCTCGCTTCACTGGGAAGGCAATCTGTACCCGCACCTCCCTCTCTGCCTCCATTTGTCTTTTCTTTTCTTGCCTGGTGGCGTTAAAGTAAAAACAATATTCGAAGGTCAAAATCCTCTGAACTCTGGACAGGCACGATCCTTTCTGCTCATGTCTTGGTTGTTGTTACGTTTTTTTTTTTGCGAGAGGCATCATGTAGCTAAGAAATGGAATCTGAGACATGATATAAGAAAAGGTCACCTCCTGAAGTAATAGTGTTTTTACAGAAAGACAGAGAGAAAAATACACATAAACTCACAGCAACAGCTAAACTGAGTATCAGCACTAAATACATCTAACATCTCCTCGGTGGCGCGCTGAGAGCTCGAAACGGTAATTTCGGGATAAACGCTCTCAGATGACGATGGCAGAGCGTTTCAGTTGAGCCCGGGTTTAAAGCGTGGTTTGTTTGCAAATGGGGAACATGTGGGAGAAACATTCTGGGAACATCACAATCAGGTTGAGCCCAAACTGCTTTAACATGCAAACACCCATTCGTGGAAGAGTGGCACAGCTTGATTTACTCTACATGGGTGGAGTTTACCATTACGTTTGACAGCCATTCTCCTAAATGGTGCTAATGTTTCTAGCTATGAGCGGGCTGACCCTGTTGCTACATGCATGACATCATTGTTTCATGAATGAACTTAGTCACTATGCTTACGGTGGTTGATTGACCGGCGTGTGTCAGTGAATGGGAATATTCAATCACTACACAGGAACGTGAGGAACAAATGAAAATAAGATAGAAATAGAAAGATAGATTTCATAGAAAACATTTAAGACATCAAACGTAATCAGCATGTGATTTTTCTCGTACTTTGATGTTGTAATTTAGCCCCGGTTGTACTGGATAAACCAGCGGTGGCCGTGAAATCAGTGCAGTTGGTGATTATTTAATGTACCGTTAACGAACTGTCAAACAAATTGGGGTCTGAAAAGCATATTTTGGGTTCGATGACTGGCGGCTGAGATGGTTCATCAGAGAGAACACAAAAACAAGCAGTGGAGAGTTGTGTAAACCGTCAGCTGTGGTGTTTTGGAATGGATCCTTATTAACTCGCCCACCATTAAAATAAGCTTTTTAAAGTTTGTCCTCTGGACTGCCTCTAACTTCTCTCAGACTCGAGGGCTGGTTTTAGAGTCAAAAGGCTTTTAGTGAACAATTATTTTTAAAAGTCTTAAAGTTAGGACTGATGTGCCGCTTATTTTTGGGCGTCGCTCCTAACTCGGCTAATTAGGAGCTACTTTTAGCCTTCGGATGTTTTGTGAATATGTCCCCAAGCTTAAAATTATAATTATATTAATTTGATAATTCACTAATATCTTAATTATTTCTGCTTCCTACCCACTTAGGAGCAACTGAAAGAGACATGAACGTCTACACTCTTTGTAAGGTGACGTGTCTGAGGCAAATAAGAAAAGCATATCTTATAAACGACTGATGGATGCTTCTCTTCACCAAATTAAAATGTAGGAAAAATAATGAAAGAGTCAAGAGAGACACATAAATATCAGAGTGAGATATTCCACAGTTTGTTTCACAAGTAAGAAAGAAGAAGAAACATCACACAGTGATTTAAAATACATCGCATCTCTGTTTTAGGAGAAGTAAATGAAAGGCAGAGAAGATGTCATTTAGGATATTGCTTTTCTCTGGGAACACATAAATGAGTTGAAATAGTCCACGGTCTCTGGCACTGTTATTTTATAAAGCAAACTCTGCCCATCTGGTGCTGTAAGCAGGTTAAAACAAACTGAATTTATTGCAAACACTTTTTGAATCATGTCTGGAGCGGTCACAGAAAAGCTCTCAACACCACATGTTTACAGCCCGCTCGAGTATTCTTGCAAAGTTGCTCTGTTAGTATTCAATATTCACGTGTGATTCTGCTGTATATACGCGACCAGCATGATGTATCCTATTACTGCGTGCTTGCTGCCACAGCCCAGTTCGCCCACGGGAATAATTAAAGGGGCGTTAAGTGATCCTTGTCCTCAACTCGTAGAAATTACAACAACATGACAGCGTTTCCTCTTCTGTGTCTCTGCCACCGGACGCACCACTCTCCACTCCTCTCTCCGGGAGCTATAAAAGCCTGTAATACTTAGAAAACGCCACATTTTCAATGGGTGTTATGTCATATTGCAGAATTGTAACAGTATTTTAATTAAGGCTTGGCCCATAGAGCTAAGAGAAAGTAATATTAACAGTAATAAAAAGATAGAAACACCAACTGTAATACTGAGATTGAGAAATGGCATTCTTCACTATCGATGTAGAGGTATATAAAGACTTACTGTCCACAATTTAAAAACTGTCTATGACCCTAATAAACCGGTACTTGGTGTTGTTTCCCCAGCACTGAGAAGCCAAGACACCAGGACAATGGAGGCTGAAGGAGATGACGAGGATGAAGGAGAGGACGTCTCCAGCACGGCGGGGCCCCAGCTAGCTGGCGGCGTCACCGAGAGATCCAACAGCACCTCTAAAGGACGTTCCTCCCAGATCCTCTACGTGATCACGTCCAGCCCCGGGAAACCGGAGCACAACATGCCAGGTCAGTGGGCTGGACGCGGCGAGGCCACCGGACACAGCGCTAGTATGTTAACACCATGTTACTCCGCACCTATTGCACCTCTCTCTACCTCTGCTGGGACCCTGTGTTTCTTGGCTAGAGCTCCCATTCAGCATGACATGGTTTCTCTAAAAGTATTAAAATCATCTTAGTTTGATGAGAGGCTTCTGGAAGCGGCGTCCCTAAGTGACTTCTTACGATCATACACAGAAGTAACGCTACGTGACGCTTGTTTTTTTCCTGTCAGTGACTCAGAAATGAAGTTACTTCGGATCTCCCTGCTGATCACAATCGGGCCTCTTGTCAAAGCTGTGCAGGGTGGATTGACGCATTCTGTGCTTTATTTTGGACTTCCTTCAAACATTACTCACCCCAAACTCTGAGCGCTCTGTCTCAAAGGGCTAAGTGACGTATTTCTCAACCGGAAGAAAACAAATGTGCAGTGATAATGCGTCACCATTTCGTTGACATTTGCTGGATGGACACTGCTAACAGGTGCACCAGCACTGCCTGAATAACTCTTTCTCTTGCTAACCCTTTCACTGTGCTTCAGGTTGTTTTCATTGCCGTGATTGGATGTCTGATGTCTCGTTACGCTGTTGCTCCCTCTCTGCAGTGTGGACCATTTACGCTCTGGCTGCTCTCCTCATACTGACAGTCATAGCCATGGTGGCAAAGCTGCTGCTGCATATCACAGTCAAGTAAGTATGAGAGCGTGAGGTGTGCATGATTAGCAGAGCATCGGATTTCAAAGTGTTGGGTTGGAGTATTACGCCGATGAAAGAACAGGATAACGTTCACACGTTTAAAGTGTGTTTATTATTTATGTGCTTTTAGCCTCTGAACTTCAGACAATCCCAGTGTGGATAAGTGCATTCTTCAAGTTGCGTAATAATGTTCGACATGCGTTCCTGGCTGCCACAGTGTATTTTATCACACGGCCACTAGAAGAAAACCAAAGCCAGAAATGTTCAAATTCAGATTCCCTCACAGCAGCCACACAGGCAGTTCCAGAGACAACTCGTCTGTTGACTTACTTAATATTCAGTATTTGTTTAAACATTTTCTTCAAGTAGAACATTTCTTTCTTTTTCTTTAGGTGGAAATGAAAAAAGTTGATACATCCTCTTCTTTCAGGGGGGGGGGGGGGGGGGGGGGGGGGGGGGGGGGGGGG
>JAVQJD010038091.1:0-12755 GCA_036023655.1 Nannoperca australis | reverse complement strand
CAAAAGTTTAGAGTTTGAAAGCAAAAGTTTAGAGTTTGAAAGCAAAAGTGTGGAAAGTTTCTCTCTCAAACCACTTTTTTTGACTGTTTTATAATGAAACAAAATTATCTCCATAGGATAACAAGGACAATTCACCTTTGGTCTCCAGCCAAGAGGCATCGAAGAAAAAGAAGTCCTTAATGTACTCAGAAATCATGGCCATTTGAACATCTACAGTTCCACGACACACTGGGAAAACTATACCTGCAAGTGAAGATTGTGTGATACGATGGAAACCACCAACACAGCCACTGAGTGCACCTTGTGGTGACATTGTATTTGTCCAAGCTCTAGATTGTGGTTAAACTGTTTTCGGCAGCCTGTTTGTCTGTAGACTGAACTTTTATTTCGATATTGCGTCCATCATCTTCTTGACAAAGAAACCTGTGACTAGAGGGTGAACAACTTTGTTGGAGTATGGTTTTAAGTTTTGAGTGACCTAAGAGCTGCCCAGCCTGTCACATATACTTTCTCTCCCCAGGCGGAGGCAGCATTTGTCTGAATGCCCAAAAAAACTCCGCCATCCAAGTACAGACCAGCCTCCTAGACTAATGTCTCCTGTGTTTTTATGTTAATGAAAGTATTGTTTAAACTCTTAGTTCTATGCTGGCTCTCATTTTGTTTGCTGAATTTTCCACTTGTACTGCATTGTGCACATGCAGACACACACACACACACACACACACACACACACACACACACACACACACACACACACACACACACACACACAATGCTGCCCTGCCAGTGTGCTGTCCAATGGAAGATCTAGAGGGATACAGAGAGATGTGCTGATTCACTCTGTGTCGGTTTAGAAACGTTAATCTACCAGAGAATAGAGCGAGGATTAGAAAGAGCTCACTTCCCCCCTGCTCTAGGCTCGTGTCCCCTGCCAACACACCAGGCTTCCCACCCGGCCTTCCCATTGTGCTGCGGAGGGCCAGTGGCACACTGGACACCCATGGTGACACTGACGTATGATGTCAGTTGTTTTCACAGTGGACGGATGGATGGAAGTGGGACAACCAGTCAATGAGCTGAATTAATCGTGATTCACTGTTTATGCAATGCAGATAGATGACATCCTGCAATGTTTCTAGGTGGCTTCTTCACTAACACTGAATCAGGTTTTTTAACTCACTCCAGGTCATGCTGAATGACACTACAACACTGAAGCCAAAGTCTATTGGAATGAGTGATGATTTGAGAAAATGAAAAATAGATTTGGGCCAATTACCAGCAAAGAACATCATTATGAGCAATCTACCGATGAATTCACAGTGTAAGAGAGAAAAGTAAGAGGGATGGGGACAAAGTAGAGACACAAATGAAGGTGAACAATGAAAATGTGACTGAGGAGGCAAAGAGAAAGGATGTAGAAAACGGAAGTGAGGAAGTGAAGGAAGGAAAGACACAGACAGAGAAAGGCAGTGAGAGAGCCATTATAATGTAGGGAGCTCATCATCAGCCCAGTGCTGAATAAGCAGCTGCAGGGAGGCTGTTTACCTTCAGAAACCAACCAGAGTTCATTCACTAGCAGACCTGTTCTGATTCAGCTCAGACCACACGTGTAAGATATTCTTTTGTTGAAAGAATTTTGAAAGCATGTTGCACTGCAGAGTGAATCTACAGGAAATGTTCTGGCGTGAGATCTGGCTTTTCTGAGTATGTTGGTCATTTGCACATTCCTTTACTTGGATTTCGTGAGCAGTGTGGAAGCCCGGTTGGTGACCTCCACATATAATTGTTGTAAAATCCCACAAATATGTGGGGACCGAGCTTCAGCATTGGGATGTGAGCTAAAGTTATTTTTTCTTACTAAAGGCCTGCAACAAATCATATTTTGAATTCAAAATCCATATTTTGTTACAGATCTTTCAAAGGCAAAAAGTTATGTTTGTCCTATCTCAAACGCCATATAATTGATCACATAAAATCATCTATATTCATAAACATATTTGAAGTGACGTAATCTAAGTGAATAATTCAGATAAATATAACTGCTTACTCCTAATTACCCCTTACTCACTTCTCTGCGGGTGGGTTCCCTTTCCTGTTGGGTGTGTTCTGATTGGACATCTTGTTCGGATGCGCCCCAGTCTTGCCTTCTGACTGGCCATCCCTCATGTCCCTCGCCTGTCTGAAGTCTCCATGTCCCGCCCCTCGGCCGCCACCGCCTCCTCCTCTACCCCCACCTCGCCCGCGGTGGTTCGGCTGCCTCAGAGAGGTTTGAGGCTTGGCTGTACAGAGAAAGAGAACATGGGTAACAAGGGAAGTAAAACTATGGTACACACATACACACAGTTGCACACCCTGACTCAGCTGAACCTGATGCTGGGACGGGGAAGTGTGTCTGTCTGGAGGGCACAGTGTCATGGATAGTTCAATAAATGTAGACACTAGCAGCAAGAGCAAGAGGCAACAGCACAATGTCACCAATTAAAAAAAACAACTCCCAGTTGGACTGTGTAATAAATGGGTGGAGAGGGTCAAAGATATTACGCCTATTTGCTTGTTTGCAGAGAGGTACATGAAAAGATCAATATACTCCAATGTCACTGCGTTAACTATGGAGCTGGAGCAGGGAGTTGATTAAATTAGCTTACAAAAAAGACGAGAAGCAGGGGAAAACAGGTAGCCTATCAGCACCTCTAAAGCTCAGTGATTAACTTACTGGGAAGGAGAATAGTTAGCTACAGCACATTTCTCCCTGTAAAACCACAACTTGTCATGCATTCATTTTTGTCTACAGATTACAATTAAGTGTATTTCCCAAAATTCTGAACAATTTCTTTTAATACGTTTGCCTATAAAACCTTCTATAACACCTCATTTTATTTCATGTAAGAGTGACTGCTGAAGGGAAATAGACAGCACGATTCAGATATGTGTAAATATGAAGTGGGGGTCTAATGAAAATATATATTCTATATAATGACACCCTAAAATAAATTCAAAATAAAATGTGTTTTTTGTTGAGAACTCTTGTTGTGTGATTGATTTTTCTTAACAATTATCTCCTCTGGTAGATTATTAGATACCAGATTAGATTAGATAGTAGACTGGAAACATCACTACTAGTGGAAAGAAAAGGACATGTAACACAGTTACACATGTAAGTATTATATTAAAATATTTTTCTAATATGATTACAAAACCCGGTAACTGTAATCCTTGATCATCACTGTATGTTTAGTAAAAGGCCCAGTGCAATTATCTTAACACAGCACCTTCCATCACTCGGATGTTACAGCATTCAAGCACAGCATGACCAGCATGACATCACATCTCTGCTAGGTGACATCAACAATACACCTTGTTGTGCATAACCCTTAGTGATTTTCACTCCCACACTGCCTGTTCTTTTTCATTTCTTCCTCCTACTGCCTCTTCTATTATCTTCGCTCGATTCTCTTTTTTTCCTCAGAAGATCCAGAACTTTCTCCTCTCTGTTCCTGCTGAATCTCATTAAATCTTTCCAGTGACAAAACACCAACAAGCAGCTTCATCAGCCTGCGTCTTCGAAAGTCATCAATAGGCAATTTCGTTTTCTAAATCTTATTCCTTTCAGTCAATGAATAAAATCAGCCAATTAATTTATCAATAAAACTTCCAGACACACACACGCATCACAGAAAGTCAGCGGTTACACACAGAGACAGGCACAAGCTTAAATCTACATGCAAACATAGGCAAGGCACGCACGCACACACTCACTCAGAGCAGACGCCGCGTCACCTCACCGGCATAGACACACAGTCCCTGGTCTGTCTCTGCCTGAATATCAATATCCTGGTGAGGCGGTGGAGGACATAAGAGAGAGAGAGAGAGAGAGAGCGAGAGGTTGATTTGTGAATCAGCTGCTCTTTGCTTGCAGCTAAATCTCAGATGCTAAGGGCTACATTAGCCTCAAATCTCAACACCCTCTCCCCACTCTCTCCCTCGTTCTGACTCCCCCCTCCCTCCCATTTCACCATCCCTCTGCTTTTCTTTTCCTCCGACCCTCTTGCTGCCACTCCTCCTCTCTCTCTCCTCCCTGCACTACCACCTCCTACTGCCTCCTCTGACTCTCTGAGAATATTCTGCAGCATCATAGTCTAGCGGAGGTGTATGCGCTAAAAAAACATTTGTGTCCATGTTCCTGTATGTGTGTGCATGCGTCACTGCACGTTTGCATATGTGCATGTATGATAGTGGTTGATGATAGTCTGTTTATAGAGCAAATTTAAAAAATGACATTTTTGTACAAATATAAACCTGGTACACCTGTGCAGCCCTGAGCATTATGCATCTGTCTGCTTGAGTGTGCGTGCGCATGTGTGACATTCTTAGTGCCTTAGGAAGAGCCGGTCTCCATAGAGCAACAGTTAAAACAGGCCAGTCATTCATCCTCAAACTGTTGGGCTGCACCACAGAAAGCACTTGCTAATGTTGCATTGTTACAGTACTGACACAGAGACTGGACACTTCTAGCTGTCTCTTTCTGCAGCACAGCTGCACAGTAGCACCAGCCCCAAGAGGATCTGGAAAAACTACTCAAGAAATTGAGATGGATGGAGAACTAAATATATATTTCCAGGCTATGGCTTACTGGCACTGAATTAGTTCAATCAGTCTATATTCTTGTCTTAAAATGTGTGTAGTTAGGGTAAAAAAACACAGCATAGGGTAATCCATATTTACTCAAAGGAACTAAAAGACAAGGGGCCAAGATTTACAGTCAGTGGCCCACTCACCAAATCCAGGTCACCGTTTGTCAATTCAAGATCTTTTGGTTGATTCTGAAGAAATAACTAACTATATACACACACATCATTGGGCCTGTGAGAAATACAATTGCAAGCTTTCAAAGACTAGGCATTTGTAATGATTTTAAATTAGCATGAAGATTGGCTCCTTACATTTTAGCACTAACTGCAATCACATTTAATCCAACACCTAACTGATGTAAAGCCACCCTGTGCTAAAATAAAAGCCAGAAACATCAGTGTAATTGCATACAGCTAAATGTGTTTTCTCCAAAAGAGAGAAACTGGATTATAGTTTCCTGTTAAATACTGTAATAGTACCCACACTAGATCCAAAACCATTGCCTGGCCAATTCTGTTTCTCCTTAATTTGCTGAATATACTTTGTCCTGTCTCTCATAAAGAACCTGTGAAATCCCACATGCACAAAGGCACCTTAGAATGTTTCTTCAACCCCTATACCCATTCATAACTCTATTTAGCTCAATAGAGTTTGCTCAAAGCTCAAAGCTTTGCATGATAAAGAATTCTGGAATAGAGTTATATATATATATATGGACTTGATAATTATTTTAAGATAAGCTAAATAAAATGACTGTGTAGCTGTGTTAAAGCTTGCAAGCGCCCCAAAATAGTGGTCCAGAATCTTACCATTGAGGACGAGTGGGGCAGCCGGTTTGACCCTCATCTGGGTGTTGACCAGGTGGGGTCGGCCTGTCTTCTTGGAGCTGCGCTGGCGAGCCACCACCTTGGCTATATGTGCCGTCTCATTGGCCCCCGAGGCAAAACACAGCATCTGGAGAGAGAGGGGAGCAGACAGGCAGATACTAGTATCAATAAGAGATTCATCACAAGGTCAAAGAACGCATTACCTCTTATGAACCCAACAGGTGTGCATCTTATCCAAATGCTGCTCACAGTACTTTGGATACATTGTGGTATGGGCGCTCGAAATATTTTTTTACTGTAGCTTGAACTTTATTGGCAGCATCTGAATCCTTAATCTGAGCACTGAGGATTACATTTAAGAATAATAAAAATAATAATATTTAATCGCAGGGTATACGTCCATCCTTCAAACTGACGCTGCACCAGCCACACAAACACCCACAACACACACCTCTCCAGAGCGGTTGCGCTCCATGCGGACTAAAGTGGGCATGCCGGCTAGCAGTGCCTCAAGGTGGTTGTGTCCCATCTGTTTGTGTGGTATCTGATCCCCAGTCAGTTCCTTGTACTCTGACTGCAAACGGGACAGTGAAAGTCCGCCTTTGTTGGCCAGGAGGACGGCCCGCAGCATCTTCTTTACCACCTCCGCGTCAGCCATCTGAAAAACAAAAAGCAATTTCATGAATAAGCACGAAAATAAACAAAACTGACACTGGAAACAGCTCCACACTTGCCATCTTAAAGTAACTAAACGACAAAAGTCAAAAAATGAGCACTGAAAAGAGAAATACTGAATTAATCAAAACTGACTCAAACAATATATTGACAGATATAGAGATCGTAAAACATATTTACTACTTCACTTAAACCATGCAAACATAAAAGGAACAAGAAAACACACAGACAAACATCACTTCAGTAGAACTAATCCACTGCACACTCCAATCACGTTTTGATATACGCTCTGGTCAGTTTTGTTTCCCTAAACCATTTAAGTCTGAGAGTGACTGCTGCTGATGATGATGCAAACCCATTCAAACGTGCAATAGTCGTCATATAGATTGAGTTCATCACATGGGTCAATGGTTGACAGGTTTGGAAGGTTTTTATTACATGTCGAATCTTTGAATTGTTGCCTTAGAATTTCAGATTTGGCATAGTTTGTTTTTTATGTATATTCAATGTCTATTACCAAAACAAGCACGTATCTACCACATACAGCTGAGCTGGTATTTATTAGTGATTTAACTCCAAAAGTCTATCTTGTTAATTAAAGCCACGAAATATCCCTGCAGCCCCCTTGAGACATGTCGGTAAAGGGCTTTAGGTTCAAGGTGCCACTGAGCTGTTGTACAGCCTGCTGTTACATTCCATCTCTCTGCAGAAAAACACTTTCACTTCGTCTGCAGCCAAGCAAACAGAGGAATTTACAAAGGTCTAAGTACTAACCTGAGCCATTATGATCGTTATGTAATAACGACTGTCTCTCAATTTCAATAAAACTTCTGGAAAGCCTGGACTCTTGCGGACGCGGAGACACGCCCTCAACCAGCAGCTTCAACTTTAGCAGAGACCAACCTGTATGTTCCTTACTGAGCGTGGATGGCACTGTGATAAAGGAAAGAGTGGAAACAGGTTACACTGGAAACTAGTTAAATGAACTAACTCCGATTGAACTTACTAGGGAAATGTTTCAGCGTTAGATGAGAGTTTAGGCCACTTGTTGATATGGTCACTTTTGCAGCGCAGACAGCAGACGGGACAGTGAAACTATAAATGACGTAACGCGTCACACTTCGACTCCGCACCCTCCATCGGGACCAAACTATTTGGATAAAGTTTCCCTTTCTTTTTTCGTTTGCTGAAGAAAACTGTCCTTAAATGGTCCTGACAGATTGAATGGCGCCGGCAGAATACACCAGACACGGTATACAGTCCGCTCAGGCAACGATACTGCGCGTAACATCGAGTTAAATCCTACTGCCACCTCCGGGACAGCGGCTTGTCAAGCTAGCTAGGGAACGCTATCAAAAGACCGGAAGCGCAAACATGTTGCCTTCATAACAAAACTACAGAGACTGGCCGAATATTTTTTTACTAGGAATATTAGTCACACCGGTTATTATTTTGAAGGTCACTACCGGAAGTACGGTTTTGTGTCCTAGCTAGCTTGAAGGTTTTCGAGCCATCCTAGCCGGGAGTGTAGAAAGAGGCAAAATAAACACCTGGCAAAACTTTGCCTGGAGTAAGTGTTACAAAAGTACACGAAAGCTAGTATAAAATTTACAAAAAACATTATACCTTACTCTAACCAGACAGGGATGGTGAAGTCAGGACCAGGTCCAGTCGCTGTCAGTGCGGTCACTTCCACAGGGATAAGCTGCAGCCGGAGCTCTGTCCACGGAATGTCTGCCAGCCGGTCAGGGCACAGCCTCTCCTCCGCCACCTGATTGGTCAGCTGTGCACGGGCTTCTGGGCTAATTACACGTCAATTTATGCATCCAGGGGCGGCAGCACAACACAGAGAGGACCCATCCAACCCCAGCAGTAACTAACTTAGTAACTAAGTCCAAACAAACATATGCTCTTTTCCTACAAGTGAGTGATGCATCTAATAAGTATTCCCCTTGCCTCTCATCAACTGCCTTGCTTTAGACACTGCTTTCCCCCCAAACAACCACCCTCTATGGTGTGCTTCTTTGTTATACAGATAATGGTGCATAAAGTTGTTAAAACTCACGGCCATTCGTTTGATATCTGTCTATAGTTCTCCTTTGTTAACCTGTTCATTTATTTTACATGTATAATTTACAGAAATATTGTAGTAACAATAATGACAGTACATGCCCAAAAAGGTAACACCCCCGAACGTTTTGGTCCTTAACAGGGAAATATGTCAAACTTCCATGAAAGAATGAACGCAGCCACCAGGGGCGCTAATGTCTTCTTATATTTGGTCTGTCAGGACACCGGAAGTGACCTGTCAAACTAAAACAGAAGACTACCGGATTTCCAAGCTAGGTAGCCAAAAAATAACAACAGAGGATTATTGTTTTTCTGCATGAACACCTCAAGGAGCTACATTTAAAGACAGAAATATCTGTCTGTGCCAGGTAAGCTAACAGTAGGTCACAAAATACAGCTATTCAATGTTAGCTTCTTATTATACTTTCTGACTTTAGCTTGTTTGCTAATAAGCCAATTGGCCGGTTTTAACGTTAGCTATAAGGGTAATCTAGCTAGCTGTTAACTCAATTCTGATATCAAACTAAACCTAAAGGGCTAAATATTTGAAAGTACTTTTGTGTATGGCTGTCAGCATCACTTTGAACTTAGCTCTAGGTAACAATACAGCAACGTTAAATCTGAATGGCTTGATTGTGTTTTATGTCCCTTTCGCACTTTGTCCGCCCTCTTCTGTCGTACAGCTGCTGGGTCCTTTTTATTGCGTTGTGCATTTTTTTTTGCAAGTGTGATATACTTACCTTATATATTGTTGTATGAGAGAACAAAAACAAAATTTACATTACATTACATTCATTTAGCAGCCCGGCCTTCAAGTAACAGTGACGTTATTAAGCGAAGAGATATTAGGAAACGTTAATCAGTGTTTGTCAGCTGTTAGCTGATTAGATGACAAAACAAGCTCATTGATAACATTGGTTGCTTCGTTAAAGATTAGGATATATAACTTATAAATTACGTGGATATCATGTAATAAAGAAAAGGCAACTTGTCTAAATGTTAATATTTCTCTATTTAAATATAGCTAGCTGTATTAACTCCGTGTAAACGTTACAACACAGCTAACATCCATGTGTTTATCCTGAGGGACAACACAGCAGTTATTACCCTCCCTTTCTCACTTCAAATCAGCTGTGACGTTTTGTGATGCACTACATAGTCCCTCCCTGAAATCACAGTCCTGCATTGTCCCCTTTTTCTCTGAAAAAAGAGGAAGAGATGTGTAAGTAGAGAACAATTATCACTTTAGCCATTTCTTTGCACTGGAGGTAAAACCATCTTAACTTGCTATTATGGCTTTGAGCAGGCGACATTCTTATACCCCCCGGGTGAGTAACATGGACACTCTAATAATATCTCTTTTAGTACATCAGAATTCATTTTGATTCATGTACTTAACCAGTAGAAGTAATTACATTATAATAGCTAAATATATAAAGAGTAAATGTTTGTGGCTCTCACCTTACACTGGATGTTGGATTCACCTTCTGCATATTGGGTCCTCATCAGATAAAACAAGTAAGAATATCCTTTGGGTAACTGATATCCTGTAGAGAAGGTGACATTTCTGGACTTATGTTTAACCCAAAGACAAGTTACAGCTTCATATGTCTTCGATGAGCCTTTTCTATCCGGTTTTCTGTCCTGTGGTTTAAAACTGGCAGCCAGCGTGAATTCACATGTCCCTACAGCTCCATAAAATCATTAGTCTACCACAGACCTAGTTTGTCTTGAATGAGCATCTTTGTTTGAGCAAGGCAGTGAAATGGCTTGTTTATTAAGAGGTCTATTGTGGTCCAGGACACATGACTGGGTGCATGAGTGTGTTCCTGTGCTTTGTGGCCTTGAGACTCTTTTGTCATTGAATCTTTCTGATTCCTAAGACTGCTCTTAATAGCTGGAGCAGGGGAAATTGTGGGGCATTATTGTTACACTTAAAATAATGCTGTTTGGGTCATTTGCAAGTTTAGTGGACAATATTAAAACACAATTTGTCATACATGATACTCCTACTAATCTCTGTCTATTTGAACAAGATTACAATATAAATGCCTGAGGAATTCTGAAGTGTAAACAATAAATTCTCTGGTACATAATGACCTCACCTCTCCTTCTTCCACCTTACCCTTCATTCCCACTGGTAACCAACATTCCTTTCCTTTCTCTTTCCCACATTTCCTCGTCTTTCTCCTTACGTCTCCCCATCCTCCAGCTGACCAGCCCACTGATCAGCAAAATGAGCAGCGCAGGAACAGTGGAGAGCAGTAAACCTCCAAAGGTAGGTCACTTTTCAATACAGACACAAGAAAGGAATAAATTACCAAACTATTATCAACTATTACATCATGACACACAGTCTCTCATCCTCTTGTCTCTGCTCCTCCTCTTCTAGATTGGCTCTACAGTGGAGGTGATAGGGAAGGGCCAGCGTGGTACTGTTGCCTATATTGGCGCCACCCTCTTTGCCTCTGGAAAGTGGGTGGGCGTCATACTGAATGAGCCCAAAGGCAAGAACGATGGCACCGTGCAGGGGAAGCGCTACTTCATCTGTGAGGAAAATCACGGGATATTTGTCAGACAGTCCCAGGTTAGTGAACTAAATGTGTTGTCACATAAAGATGAATGTATATTGTATGGTGGTGTAGAGCCTCCTGTTAATCATATCAATCGCTGATCCTAATTTTACTCAGTGACACTCACCTTTTAAAATTATTAAGGATTCATCCAGTTTGCCCAGTTGCCTGACCAATGCAGGCAAACAGACGTTAATCTGTTTGATTAACAGATGATTAATGATAACAAATATTTCTAATGCAACATGTGCATAAAAATGCCTGTAGACCTTCATTAGAATGAAAATAGTTTAATAGGATGATACGTTACAGGATCTCTCCTTTTTCTTTTTGATTACAAATGAACCCTTGTTGTTCGTCCCTGTGTTTCATGTCCATGTTGTCCCAACCAAACCGCTATGTTTCTCTGTCACTCTGTACAGCTGCAGGTGCTGGAAGAGGGCTCCAGTGCCACCTCACCAGATACTCCTGAATCAGGCACTTCAAAGATACCCAGACAAAAAGGTGAGTGTCAACCACAGCTGTGTTCGAAATTCATACTTTTAAAGCACAGTAACTCAAAGTTAATAATAATAACAGTAAATAATATTTCTTAATTTGTTTCCTCCAGACATTCCCGAGACTCCCAAAACAACCAAGCCGGTAGGCAACCATTACTCGCACCTCACTTCTCTGTTTTGTCCTTTGTAATGTTGTGTTGTTTCCATGATTTGATTTTGAAAATGGTTGGATTCCTGTGGATCTTTGTTCACGTACTGTGGATTTAAGAATATATTCACTCTTCTTTTTTTTTTTTAAAGTTGATTATTTACACTTCAAGTTAATACCTGCCCTTTCCAGAGAAGTTCTGTCAGTTGTCAGGTGTTGAACCAGAATAATCAGACCAGTAAAGCAGCTAAATACATTTCACAGAGTGCTGATGTGACTTTCAACCCTCTCTCTGACCTGTCCTTTGCTGCATTTTCATGACCAGAGGTGCTTTGTTTCTAAATGGTCCCCCTTGTTGCGGATGACTTTCAGTTTTGCCTCTCAGCTTTTGGGTTGACTTCTCATTTTTGTTTGTCTGCTGTTACCTTTTGCAGACACATGTGAGCATTAAGAAGGTAGAGATATTTAAATTCAACACATTTGCTTTTGCCTTGGTTGTTGTTAATTGCACTAATGTGGCCACTCATCTTTTATTTTTAAGTTACCCATTTACATGTTGATGTTTGCACAGGACATCAAGACATCAGACGTCATTTGCACTTTGTTTTCTCTCGCCTCACTCCATTTGGTACACCAGATGTTGTTTGCTTGCTCACTTTCTTTTATTTACTTTTTTATTTCGGGTGAAGGCATCCAGTGTACAGATTCTGAGTTTTAAGGTCATCATGATGGTGTCTTTGTCATTCCTCTCGGCCTCACAATTGATTGACATTTTGCCAGTGTCTTAACGCTGTCGCATGAGTTGACATTTTATTCTGTACCCTGAGTCATCAATAACTATTCTTTAAAACAGTGTTATATGGTGCATGCAGCCGTCAAATGATCAGATTTGAACTAACAGTGCGTGTGCTTCTTATGTGCTGCTAATCTTTTATCTTGCTTCACCACTGGAATGCGTGTGTGTGTGTGTGCGTGCGTGTGTGCGTGTCCATCCCTCTCTCTGCAACTCCCCTCCTCCTCTCCTCCAGTCCTCTACCCGCCGCTCTGCCAAGGTGAGCTTGTCTGCAGCACAGAGGAGGTCAAACTGCATCAAAACAGAAAGATTTAAAGCAGCAGTTAATCCTGAAACGTCTGATTTTAATGTTCTAACATGTGTGAGGGTGCTGAGAAAGTTAAATCAAGGGCACAGCTGCAGATGTTTCAAATCAAGTGCATTTTTGTCGAGCACGATACGAAGTACAGTAGAGAAGACAACCGGAAATATATTCATTTGATAAGTGTAATATTGAGATTTATAAGGATGGTGTGTGTGTGTGTGTGTGTGTGTGTGTGT
>JAVQJD010038085.1:0-24034 GCA_036023655.1 Nannoperca australis | reverse complement strand
ACACACACACACACACACACACACACACACACACACACACACACACACCTACATACACACACTTCAAACAGACACTCCTGCAATCATACTCTTCATCTCAGAGGCTGAAAACATAAGGGTTCAGAGAGGCCTTAGCTAAAGCATCAAACAAGCTAATGACATACAAAGGAACCTGGATTCCATATTGATCCAACACCTCAGGAGTGAGATGAAAACACAGGCAGTCTATGGCTGCCACCGGCAGGCGACACAATTACAGCTGCAGTTCATTTCTCAGGTTTTCTGAATTGTACTCAGAGTCATTAGTGTAACAAATGAGAGGAATTCAGTTTGGTGGCAATTGTTCAGTGAGCTATGTGAGCTAAGGTGTCATATATGGCAGTAATTGTGTATTTCTTGAAAACCCTTCATAGACTTCAGAATAAAATTACCCCTTTAAGTCAGTCAAGTTCAAGGCTACACTACGTTCATTTATCCAAAAACTGCATCAAAAGGAGAATGTAATGTACTGTAACAAAAGCCCAGAGCAAAAATTCACAATAGTACAGAAATAAAATATATGAATGAATGCGTTGAATATATCGAAGGGATAAAAAGGAATGGACATTCTATATTTTTCTTACCGTTAGCAAATCCAATTTTAGACCAGAAATAGCGCTGCCTGAAAACTGGGCTGGGTTGGTCGAGATGTGTCGGTCAGGTACCAGTGAGAGATGAGATGCAATCCAGGAAGTCTAGCTGTTTTAACAGATCCGTGACTTTGACTTTGACGCTAAAGGGTTTATAATACTATGAGACATTCTGAAAAATTCAATTCAATTCAATTTTATTTATATAACGCCATATCATAACAAAGTTATCTCAGGGCACTCTATGGAGCAGGTTGAGACCAACTCCCGCACACTCCCAAAAATGATCACGGCTTCAATTATTTTATCTTCATGAGGTAAACAAACTGTAGGAATACAAAGTAATCTACCAGGAATCTGCGCTTGCACATATGCGACTGGCAACTGCAGCATCTTGCGGGATGACTTTGTGTTTAGGTCCGTCAAAACTTTGGCCAGATTCAACCTTTTTGACATACAACCTTGCATTTTGCAGTACCCCAGCTGTAAAATGACTGCGGCTGTGTTCACGCAGAGTTAAAGTCGGCCTGGATTCGGCCTTAGTCTCTCACTAAATACTTTTCGATTTCCCTACTCTGTCTGTGAGGTTTGGCTTGAAGTGTATTGGCTCACAAATGATACTCACAGAGGACTAAATAGTGCATTTGTTAGGGAGTCTTTTCAGCTGCAGGATGTGCTAGTGGGGTATTTACACCACCATGACCGGTGTATGTAAGGATCATAATAAATAAACTATAGTGATCATGTTCATTGTAATGCAACAGTGTGGCTCATTCATGTGTTTTTAATAGTTTTTGGACAACAATGGAGCTCTATGACACAGAAGAATAAAATATATCAGGCTTTAGCTATAATAGAAATACTTTATCTTCATCCTTTAAGGCTTAATGTTTAATTCAGTTACCCGAGTGGATAAGTCTGTCTTTAGTAAGCTGTGACAGGTTGTCCAACCTTTCCTGTGGCCCCACCAGCCACTCCAAATTTTTGGTTGGTGGCATCAAGTTGCCATGGCACCAGACTGTTTTTCCTGCCCTCTGACCTCCTTTCAGGACATGCTGTGCTCAGTCAGACTGCATCTCCAGCAGCGGCTTGAGTTCAAAGGGCCGGGGGGAAACGAGGCAAGGGGGAGAGGCTGTGTTTCCTCTCAGTAATATTAGATAAGATGCACCAGAGGCAGTACTCACTCTCCCTAAGTGCAAGCAGGCAGGAACATGCAGACCTATATATACGTACACATGTGGGAATTAATGAGCGCACGCACACAAACACAAAAGCTGCACATCCCCGTCTCTGTTGTCTTTCATTGTGTAGCAGTGTCATAATTATTGCATTTGTTTGGCTCACTACTGTTTAATTTATTATGTCGGATTGTATTTTCCAGCATTATTAATGTTTTATTCATCACCATTGACTTTAAGCGTCTCCCCTGTACATGTATTTTTGTACCACCCTCTCATTCATGCTTTGTTGATGGCGCAGTATTCATTCTCACCATTATTTCCCACTTTGTTAATCCATTTCATTCTCTGCACACAATGTTTGATGCTTCCTCCGTCATAAATTCTTGCGTTTCTATTCAGTTCTTTGTGCTGCAGAGCGCTTCATCTCTAATCAGGGATTGGTCCATTATGATTTAATTATCTCGTAGTATTCTTTCATGATTGTATCCAGGATGGTTTTTGCTGAAAATGGCATTACTAGACTGTTTGCCTGGATAAAAACTCAGAAAAGGTTGTGTTTGGGTGGCTGACTTTATTTATTTACTTATCCCAACTTCATGGCTCAAAGTGTTTATTGATGTTCCCCTTCCTATCCTGTGGTATGCTAATAATCTGCATGATGCTCTGCTGATTTCAGGAATGCCGTGGTCAACCATAGAAGCTCCCCAGTGAGAAGAGAGCCATGGGAAAAACCTCATCCGCAAACTAGATCCCACTTGTGAGGTAAAGGCTTTGGCAACATCTGTTTCTTCCCGTTTACACCAACAAAGACTCTTTGAATCTGACTGAAATGAAAGAGAGAGCAAACAGCTTGAGAGAGCAGGGCTAGTGATGGAGAACATCGGCTCCAAGTGTACATAGAGACTCTAACATTTCCGTGTCTCTTTCTGTGTCCTCCTGTCCCTTTTTTATTTTTATTTTCATCATAAAACACAAATTTGTTGTTATTGACAATGCATTTTGAAGCAAAGTTCTTATATCGCCACCACTACAATACAAACAGGCTACTTCCCAACTGTTCTCTATCATACACACTCAAACCTGTTCAAAGAAGACTAAATCGGAGAACATCATGTATGTTATTTAACATAACTGCATTTGGGACCTTACATAACTGCTTGCATGATTATGCTCTCTCTTTTTTTTCTTCTGACAAACACCCACTCTACCAAGACAAAATATTGTATATAGTATATTAGCCAAACAAATTGGCCTCCCATCGTTTGTCACCCACAGAGTCAAACCAGCAAAAAGAAAAACAATTCAAAATGGTACAACATGGTACATATTATCTGACACAATTATATATTGCATGCATATAAAATCCCTCATTATTAAATAAGAACGTTAAATTGTTAGTGTACTGTTTTTTTTAAGCTTAGACGTGCTGTTTGCATTGTGCACATTTGTGAACACGCACACCCCAATATACACACACTTTCTCCTCTCCTGCTCATAGGAGACTGGCCGACACTACCCAATAGCCATTGACAACACTGCCCTAGCAACCATTGGGCATCATGCCAAGCCAGTGAGGTTGCCTGGTAGTGTGTTCCCATGGTAACATTTTCTGCCTTTGTAAATAAGGTACGAGGAGGGCAAACAGGGGTGGGTAGGGGGATTTGGGAGAAATTGCACTACAGAATCTCATTCTATCTTGAGAGGGCTAATAATTTGTGGTTTGTGAGTAGCAGATACTTATCCTGGCTCTGCACCAAGCTGCCATCCGACTGAAGAGGTACATTTGCTTCGATGGGGATCTATGGTCCGATTCTTTGTTACTCAGGGTCAGATCCGGTTTTGAGGGGGACAAAGGAGAAGTATGTATTCTTAGTCTTCCTTCATGGTCTCTAAATGATTAGATTTGGGAAAGTAATGATCACACTCTCTTGTAGGCTGGTTTGACTATTCATGTAATTGTTTTTTCTCATCACATAGTCACGCAACGTTGTTTTTGCTTGTTTTACCTTGATTTTCATTTGATTTGAAATCATTATCTTTACTGTGCCCTTCTGTAAAATCAAGTGCACCATTAGCGATCCTTGGCCCTGAGTTTGAGAACTGCTGTCTGAGGCCTGCATTCCTGTTGAGCTGGCACTTGCCAGACGATTCATAGCTGCGGGTTACAGTTTATTTGCTGTCACTGGGCAGATTTTGCTCCTCCGTGCCCCTACGTTGTTTGGGTGGTGCCATAATCTCTGTGCGTCACTTCTCAAAGACAATGAGTAGTGGAGAGTCACCTGAAGTCTTTGTTTTTGACAGCAGAGCCTGAACGTTTTTTTCGCATATTTTTGTAAGGAAAAGGTTTTCACTTTATATGATACAAATGCCTTTTTGCAAAGCAGCTGTACGCTTGATTTTATTCTGCTCTCATTTATTATCTCTCAAGTACGTCAATCAGTAATCAGATATGTTTTTGGTCACATTTCTCATGTAAAAGACCATGAAGTCTTTCCTCTCTGACTATGCACTGTTGTTAACAAATTTCATATATTTAATATACATTTTTGAAGATTGAAGAACAGATTGATTGTGTCAAATATCCAAGTCCTATACGTTATCCAGTAAGGCCATTAATCTTACATACATACATACATACATACATACATACATACATACATACATACATACATACGATACATTATTCTCTCTCATTCAGTTTAGGTTAAAACAAGCAACAAGATTTCAGAATAAACATTTTTACTTCTAATTTTACAACCAGTTATTTTCCAGACTGATAATCTGTAGTGTTTTTTGTAGAATTGCTCATTTGTAAGATATACATTTAAACATATTTCTGAACATTTGCAACGAAGAAAGTATATTGAATATGAATATGAATATGTTCATTATGATTGATGTGCCTTAACTGTCAATTGTCAACAGTTTAATAGATTAATCAAAATCTTAAGCCTTCTTATCAAACCTGAACATTTGTAGAGATTTTCTAGACGTCTTAATGGATAAGCCTCCACTGCCACTTTTCATTATGTTAGCTGTAATGACGGACAAGATGTTATCACCCAGTATTGTCTCAGCTGTTGTTAGGCAAGATTAACACAAGATGATCATGTGCCCTGTAATCCATATAGTCATTATTGGATGTGATAACAACAATTTAGATTAAATTAACAAACGGAATTACAGCTAAATTAAATTTGAGAGGTTTACACAAACACTGTTACAAGCATGATGTAAAAAGTGTCTGTAATGAGCTTTTGGGGAATTTAGCCACTTAACAACATTTTGGCAGACTTAAAAAATACTAATATTTAGTTCTGCTTAGCATCAAATAGTTTTCTGTTGCAACGCTGACCCTTCTTATCGTGGCCATCTTGGTATTTGCCAGTTAGTTCAGCAATGGCATTTTATTTGTAGCTTTGCCTTTCCTTGTCATCAGAAACTTTAGACACTTATACAATGTGGTCGTAAGTGATAACTGAGTTTCTAACTAAAGTGTAAAATGTCAGATTTGTCACTTTATAAATAACACTGGTAGCACATTTATATTTTGATTTTTTTAGGCATACCTAGATATATCCTTTGGCTCAACATTATTAATCTGTTTTCGCTTTCTCAAGAGGACGAACGGTAATCCCCACAAAGCTTCACCTGACCCGACACCAACCGGGGTTCGGGCTTATACACCACCCTGGCCTCCAGTGCAGGGGCTTCCCACCAGACTCATATTGGCACACAAACACACCCAGGCAGATTGGCAAAGAGCTGGCATTGGCACAACCATGCCGCATTCATGCGTGATCCGACTGCGAATAAGACGGTGAGAGAGGTTTAAAAAGGGGAGGAGCAGAATCAAGGGGATCAAGGGGGGAGACTGGTATGAACAGAAAGATTGTCTGAGAAAGAAAAGAAAGTTGTAAAAGATTTTGAGGCCTAAAATGTTCAGCGATGAAGGACAAATAAGAGGCAAGTAGAGAGGAGGACGGCCAAATAAAGAAAATGAAGGGTAGGCGGAGGGTGGGCTTTTAGCATGGCAGAGGGCAGCGGAGAGAGGTGTGGTGAATCGGTTTGCATTTGGACACTGGCCAAAAAAAACAAAAAAACCTATGTCTCCATTAACCATATGGTGCTGCCGTACCTAAGTTAACACTTAGTTGGCTCATTTTTCATTTGACAGTGGTTAAATGTTCAATCTTTTGCACAATTACAAGTTGAGACCATTTACAAATGGCCTTTATCTTCGTAATGTAATTAAACAAATCCCCACACAGCCATTCAGCATCTTATACACATTTACCTGTGCTATGCAGTATGTATTATTATGCAGTGCGTTACTTTTTGAGGAATCACAGATGTACCACTCCTGTGTTTGAATCCGGCTTTGTCAATGAGGCCCCAGTCGTCCAAGACTTCAAGGTTGTATTTTTGGTGCATTGACCAAACTGAATAGGGGGCCTAGCAACTCAGCTGCACAGCAGCTATCAAGTAATCAATGAGCCCTTGAGGCACACAGGAGGAGTGTCAAAACACAGCCATTGACTGCTAACAACAGCCAATTTGCTGCTTTTGCAGATCACCTCAGCTAGATGTCGAATGTGTAGGTGTGCCCCATTATTTATGAGTATGACAGAGACTTGATAGTGCTGTTACTCCAATTGTCATCCAATTACTCACCCATTAGATCTAATTCGTTACGTTGAAAACTGCTCTAAAATGCACCAATTCCTGCATTATCCTGAATGTACCTTATTTAACAGAGCAAATTATCTTATAGTGTTTAAAGTGTTGAGACGTGTGACACCATTCTAAAGATTCTGATGAAGGGAAAAATAAATGAACACACTGGCAAAATGATAACTGGACACAATCTGGATAAAATATTACATTTATCTGTGTTTACAACCAGAAAATGCAAACTTTCAAGTGCAGAAATTGAGTCACTCACACTAATTCATTCATCCTTCCATTAATTTATGCACTCACTCATATTTGGCTTTATCTATGGCAGAAAGGCGGCATGGTCATTTCTGCAGGCAACACTCGGTATCATTAACTGGCCTCTCGTCAGCACTTCAGGGTGCTTCACATGTGTAACACTGTTTTTCGCTGAATAATATTAAGTCCGGATGGCAGTGACGTGTTGCTCACTACTGCCGCTTTTCTGTTAGGTAACCCTTGTTGATAAACCCCCCGAAGGTCAGTTTTGCTTTTTTATGTACATACAGCTTTTCAAAGAATATTTTTGCCTTTGTGTGATAAGTGCGGAGAGACAGAGAGGGAGTGGATGTAAGAAATTGTTTTGGGAAACAACCACAGGCCTGTTCATTTGCAAGCAGACAAATTGCGACTTTAATGAACAATTGTTGTTTGCAAACAAATTTGCAAGTCCTACAGAGATCTCACGTGCTCATGCATGGGTCACAAATGTGGTGTTTGTTTTGACTTGTGAAAGGTGTCAAAATTAGCAAAAGAAGTTATTTCCTGTTCAAATCACAGATTGCGTGTTGTACATTTGGTTGTACGACAGGCAAAAGTATACCTGTTCGAAACAACCACACTCACACGGTGGGTTGAAAAGGGTGTTGTCTCAGAGAGGGATAAGGCGCGATAATCGTACAAATGGGGATAATGGAGCACACTTTCGATCAGTCTCGCCTCGAAGACATTCATGTGCTGTGGTCAGTTGTACAAACCTCCAGAGTGAGTAACAAAAGCCCAAGAGAGAAGTTTCCCACTGATTCTGCCGTTGGAAATGGTGTTTTAGACAATCTGACAATCACTTCATATGAAGCATAGGTGAGAGAAGGCAAGTTTAGTTTTATAGCACCTTTCAATTAGTTGCAGCCTTAATATATCATTAAATCATGAGTTAATATACCACTATGAATAAGTAAAGAATCCACACAGCAAAGAGAAACGTTGTTTCTTTGGCTGGAGATGTGATATCTAATATCAGACACCATGGCAGTACAGGAATCTAACTCCTGGTTCAGTGAAAAGAAAACAGAAGAGGAGTATTCGACTTTAACCTCAGAATGACAATGAAGTATACTCCGTAGTGCTGAATCAAGTCTTTGAGGTAAAGGATCCACCAGCTCCACTTGCGGAAGTAGGTCAGGCAGACGCCTACAGTAAGCAACTGCAGGTTAAGTGCCTGTCTTTGTATTCAGAGACTGTAAGATCTGCCTTGGCCTCTGGTGGGGGGGTGGGAGGAGGTCCATGTACTGCGTCTACCCACAAGAGGGAGACAAGTCCACAAAAATGCATTGAGTGCAGTTAGTTAGCCAGTCTCAGCTATTATTCCTTTCAATTCCAACAGAGTGACGATCTTCAACTTTAATCTTGTAGCGACAGACCATGTTTTGGTTTATGTTTTATTTGATTTATTTTGGAACTAGACAAATCCCACTCTCATTCTTGTGATGAAGATAAAATGTCACAAGTTCTCGGACAATATACGCAAAAACTTAATGCTTGTGTTCATCTGAAACATAGCTTTATCATGAATGTATGAGATTATGAATGAAGCCAGGCGGAAGGGAGGGACAGATAACAGAAACAGACAGACAGACAGTACAAGACAAGAAGAGTCTGCATGGAAGAAGAAGAGACTCCAGCGCTGACCCTGTTCCGGTGCTCTGCAGTGTGAGGTAGTTGGTTGTATGGTTTCGCATAATAAACAGCCTGGAGATAACTGTACAACCTTCTAGCTTTCCCTGCGGTGTCACCCAGACTTCACGCGAATGCCATCGCCCGTCATGCCTCTTGGAGTGGTAAGTACAAAGACTGACCTGAAAAAGGACAGAATCTATTTAATAGCTTTTAGAACTGTAGTTAAATTGAACAAATCCTACTTTTATTTAGGTGCCACAGAGTATATTGTCTTTTTGTATGTGCCTCATACATTTGAAACCTATTTTACCTCTTTTACTTTTTCAAGGTCTGGTGGTTGTCTTTTGCACTGCTGGTCACTGCCATATAGATCACATCCATTATCAAATCTAAAATAAATGAACATTTCTCCTCCAACAAATTCAATTTCAAGCCCATAATTATAATGACACAAAAACAAGCTACAAAACTGTTTCTGCACTGACTTTAAATCTAATACATTTGAAATACTAATCAGGTTTTGCTGCCGAGTTCCAGCTAATCCAGACATCAATATAGCCACCTTGCTCTGCAGTGCTCTTTGATTTGTTATTTGGTGCAGTCCAATGGGGTAGAGAGCCAACTATCAATAGCTGTTTGTTTCGGTGCTTTCTTAGCATGCCGTGCACAAAAACACAGAACATTGTCTCAGGCGACATTATGCCGGAATGTGATCAAAAACGTTAAAACCAGGAAAACAGGAAAATAAATCGTGTCATTGTGGTTCGGGGGCATTTTTGCTTTCTGTAAAAAGTGTTGATTTGTTCATATTGTACATCAGGTTTGGATCCAGCCTCCATGATTATAACAGTTTGAAAATATACAATTTAAACTGCAGTATGTTACAGCCTTGGATTTTTATTGAACTCTTAATGGTTTAATTACACATTACGCAAATATGACGCATTTTATCGCTAAACACTTCTCCTCCGTGTGCGTTCATTCAGTTGACATCAAAAGTTCTTTCTCATTGCGCTCTGCAGTCATGGTAGATGATAATGTTCCCAGACGTTACTATCAGTGCGTCCTGAAGCACGGGGCTGTATGTGAACTTGCTTACCGCCTCCGCCTCCTTTTCCTCCTACTCCTCCCTATGCATCCCCCCCCCCTCGCTCCCTACCACCCCCCAACCCACCCCCCTCTGTCCCCCAGTGTGTCTGGCTAGTGGCTCAGACACTCAGTATCCGCATTGCGTTGCAGTGCTCCAGCAAGGAGGGGAAAAAAGAGCATATATCAGCAATCTCTGCCGAGCACTGCTCTTTTCTGTACGCACACAAAGAAACGACTCCCCTGTATGTTCCAACTCAGGAGGAAATACAACCATCACAATAGAGCCGCCTGCCAGCTGGTATTTTATCAAACGTGCCCAGTTCCGGCATTTGTTTTACATTTAATACTGACATTTCATGCACAATTTTGTTCTTTTTCCTATTAATAACTCTTATTTTCTCCTATTACGTTTATTGTATTATATTCTGTTTCATCACTTCACACCTGCATGGAATAAAAAATAGATGTCTTTGAAATTTGCCTGAACACATCTTTAATTCTCACACACATTAAATGTTTTTGTGGGAGTTTTTCTATGTGATTTCACAATTTCTGATGGCTTGCTCATTGCTCGCCAAATAATAGTGGATATTTGGGAATTAGTGCAACAAAGGCGGATAGATTGACATGTGATGAATTGTGCAGATAATAGACTGTTATGTTAATGAAATATGGAAGAAGAGCAGCGGTGTTGTGGTCAGAGGCTGGGAGGTTAATCACCTTTGGGCTTCATGTGGCTTTGATCCGCATGCTGTGTAAAATCCACAACCTCCGTCTGTGAGCCCCCCCCCCCCACACACACACACACACACACAACCCCTCTGTGTGCACTCACACACATGCACCTCCCTCCCGAACACGTTGACTCTCTCTCCTCCAGATGCACGAGCGTAGCAGCGCAAGTTCAAACGCGCACACAAACAAACACAGAGTAATAGACACCCATTTAGAGACACAGCTTCGCGTGAACGTAGACTGCAAGATGGGCAAGACGGGACGTCACGCCTGGAAAAAAAAAAGTAAGGGGTTAGAGAGGAGAGAGAGAGGTAGCGGGGGAGAGCCGAGGAGGGAAGGATGAAAATGAGGGGAAGGGCTGAGACAGAGCAGGGAAAGGCGGGGACAGAGTGACAGAGAGTGTCCAGGCAAGACAAGAAGAAAGAGCGATAGCTGGAGATACTGCATGCTTGCATAAGTGTGTGTGTGTGTGTGTGTGTGTGTGTGTGTGTCTGTGTGTGTCTGTTTGTGTGGGATGTATGTAGGTGACACAGATTTATGAAAAGAGAGGGTCATAGATGGAGGCGCTGTTGGTGGTTGTTGGGGGTTGGTGGAAGTGGGGGTGTTGGTACAGCACCAGATAATGGAATCAATTCAATCTGTGTGTGTTTTACTGTGTGTGTGTGTGTGTGTGTGTGTGTGTGTGTGTGTGTTTTTGTGTGTGTGTGTGTGTGTGTGTGTGTGTGTGTGTGTGTGTGTGTGTGTGTGTGTGTGTGTGTGTGTGTGTAGCGTACCTGCCTCATACAGTAGACATTGCCTGCTCGGACTCTAATCGCCTGGAGAATTAGTGATGTGACTTGGCAGAGGGAAACAGGCACAAAACAGAGCCAGGGACAGCGCCTGAGAGAGGGTTAGAAGAAGAGGAGAGACAAAAAGAGGAGAGCGAGAGATGGAGGGGTAGCGAGAGGGGAATAGCTTTTCTGTTCGCCGCCGCTTACAGCTCTCAGGAAAAAGGAAGACTGTGGAGATGGGGTAGGATAGGTTTGATCAAGAGTCATTTTCTTTACCACTGGATTAATTGTTGCTTATTTTCTCTCTCAAGGAGAAAACGGATCAATAACTCATCGAAAGAGTGCGTTGTGTTGTGTGTGTGTGTGTGTGTGTGTGTGTGTGTGTGTGTGTGTGTGTGTGTGCGTGCGTGCGTGTACCTGTTTTATGTACATGCACTTGTTGTATGCATGTGTGCATGGACATGAGTACAAATGTGTGTGTGCTCATGTAAGGAACACCAGGCAGAGGCAAATGGTGAGTTCAAACTGACTTAAACGGGCCGGCTAACACATTGAGACAAGCAACTCCGCTGACCACGTCCGCCCGCCATCTTCCCTCCATTTGTGTCCACCTTCATGCTCATTCTTTTTGACATAGTTCATTTTTCACACGAGAATATTCCACTTCATCGTCCCTCCAGCTTCTGGTTTTCAGCCTCCGGTCTTTGTCTCTCGCGCCTTTGAGAGCAGCAGAGGAGAAAACTGGGACAGAGGAAAATATCTCAAAGCACAGAGACAAAGAGGAAACAGAGAGAGGCAGTGTCATTTCTCACACTGGCAGCAAAAGGCTTCATGTTTTCTGCGCCTTTGTGGAGTCGCATGTTTGTCTGCATGTGCGTGCACCTGGCCACAGACTGATTTTTCTAAGTTGGGGACGTGTTCTGGATTGTTGGCAGACGATAAAGCTGTCGTCTGCACAGACTTCCATGTATTGCAAATGGAGCTTTTCAGCTGTGTGCCAGTTGTTTGGACCCTGGCTCATGTTCTTCATGTGGCGTCCGCAGTGTCAGGCTTGTATGACATTTATTTTGTCAGGGGAAGAGTAAATCAGTGGTACTCCCTCGAGGCTGAGCATCTTTGTCATGGGGGAGCGATTGCATAATCCTGTGAGATCACAAGGCCTTTAGGAAATATAAGACGACAGTGTTGTCTGCGGCTACGGGCACAGCTGTCTGTGGATGTTTCATGCATGTGCACAAGCAAAGAGTCGAGTGTGCGTGTGTCTATGAACTGTATGACCGCTCTGTTGGAGATTAACGTTCATACAGGCCGGGGGGCGTTTGTTCATCCCATATGCAAATCCTGATTTATACATTAATTTAAGGATTTTCCTCTGAGTATGTGTGTCTGTCTTCAGTTGCTTTGTCTATCTGTCTGCCAGCAGGGGGCATTTTGTTTCAACGTCTTACTGCACAGACCTGCACTGAAAAACAGGCGCTGGCTATGTCGGGAGGAAAGACAGTTAAAGGGCCCTGAAAATGAAAAGAATGGATAAATAATTGTTTTTTTCTATGTTGAAAAATGTACTCTAACTAGATCTTTCTCTTTCTGCAGGTTGTGGTCCAGATCATTTTGTGCAGACGTGTCAAGACGAAACATTTCGTGTCGGACTGCATCGCCGTCGATAAAAACCAACGGTAACCAAATCAACGATAATCATATTACCAATATGATGTATAAACTGTCTCTCATTTTTTTAAAATATAATATAAGATGCTATATATCTATTAGTAGTGAACAGAGATATATATCTTTTCATGTTGAAATTTCACTGTAATATTCTGGACTGCGTCGCATTTAACCTGCGAACGAGGCTGATTGAACAGCTGACCGCTGCCGTGTCTGTCGGCGTGCATCATTGTCCCTGAGACCCTTAACCTGTGATGATATGAAAGGTCACAGGTGAGGTCCTTGGGAACAAGGTTGCATGCAGCCACAACATTTCCTGTCAATAGACTTCTTACAGTGCAAGACCGCAAGTCGTGTACTTTTTTAAACCAGGAGATGATCAGAGAAAATCTGCAGAGCAGTTGTTGGAATAAGATGTTTTTTTCAACTGCATGAACTCATCTGGAGAGAATTCCCCAAACTTTCCAGACACCATGGAAAGCCGAAAAGAGACATCGTGCTTCTCCGGAGGGGGCAGTACCTTTCGGCTGGCTTTGTGCGCTGAACACTTACACGGTTCAATAAAAAGACAGCCAAGGTTCGTGACCCCAATATGTGATTTCTACATCTGTTCTGATGCTGAAAATTACAACATTCAAGGACCTGAAGTCAAGAGGCAGGAACACTTTAACACTTGCAGTTACAAAAAGACAGCCAAGTGTCATTCCCTAATGATTCATTTGAAGAAATGTTAAAGCTCCTCACAGCAACTCAACATTTTTTTTATCGGTAGACTTTGAAGGAAAAAATGCTGATCATTTTCTCAATGAATCGATTAATCATTTGGTCCATAAAATGTCAGAAAATAGTGAAACGTCCCAAACTGATCAAGTGCAAATATGACAATAAAGATATGTGTTGCGTTGTCTTTGTCATGTTAATACAATAAAAACTGAAAAGGAACATAACCTGCTGTTTTCTTTTTTTTTGGCCTTGCTGGTAAGCAGCGGAGGATCCATTTTTGCTCACACATTTAACGCGACATGAACATTTCAGATCAACGTAGTAATGTGATATCAGGCTCCTGCAGGGAACACAAGTAAAACAGAGCTCTGCAGTTTTCAGGTGAATAAGTGAATGTGACGTGGTCGTCTTTCAGACTCTCGCCCTGACACTCTGCCAGGGTGGCCCAGTGTTCCCTGGCTCTCAGCCCCTCCATGTGTTTGTGCATCCCAGGACAGTTGACATTGATTGTGCAGGAGACAGACTGAGACACATTAGTACCCAGCTCGCTGCTGCTGCTGCTGCTGCTGCTGAAAAACACATTAACTGGCTGCATTGGGAGCCCTGTCTGGTAACCATGGCAAAGCACAGGGAGGGAGGAGGAGGAGGACGGTTGAGACGGGGCAGCGGGTTCAGCGCGCAGTCTCTCAGGGGTTGTCTTTCTCAAAGGCTCCTTTCCTTTCCTCCGGCCATGTCTGTCATTTTCTCTCAGCCTCTCTATCCCTCTTTTGAACTGACAGCTTCTCTCTCTCTCTCTCTCTCTCTCTCTCTCTCTCTCTCTCTCTCTCTCTCTCCTCACACACACATAAACAGACATTTGCATATTTCTTTCTTCTCTCTCTCCGCATTCTTCTTATTGACTAACCTCATCAATCTGGCCTTACCTCATACTCCACCCCCTTATCCTTTTTTTCCTCTTTGCCTTTTCCCCCCATATCTTTTCTCCCGTTGTCAATATGGTTCCCCTCCGTGGAGAGGCACAGTAAAGACAAGAGGGAGCTAGAACAACGTGAAAATGTGGAATAAACTCAGCTAAAACTGATACTGAAGGAGGACGGATGAGCTGATGAGGACCTTTTATATGTTTTCATGAATAGATGCAGATAGATGCACATAATATGCATACAGTTAGCCTATTCAATTTTTTTTAAAGTTACTCATCTATATGCATCTGTTGTTGTGCTTCTGATCAATATGGTTTATCTTGTCCTATAAATCAGTCACACCCTTTTAAGGCCTATGTTCTGTGAGTGTTCTTATCAAGGTAAATGTCACCTTCCTGCTACATTGGTTGAGCAACTCTTAATACATTTATGGCTGGAATGAAACGCTGTATGTGTTTTTACTTTGTGATTAAGTAGAATTTTAAGGTACTTCTATTGAGTATTTTCATGTAAGAAGACTGACATTGAAACCCATATATTTACTTTATACTTAGTAATGAAATGGTTTTACAAATAAAACATCCAGTCAACTCGTACAAATTTTAGACTCTATGTAACTTTTGCTGAATCGCAGATACTGGTGAGCAGAATCACGTAGTGTGTTTCAGAGTTAAATCTGTGTATTTCTAGAGTTTTGTTATTTTGCTCACAATTGGTCCCTCTTTTCACATCACTACTGTCCAATTATTATTTACACCTAACAAATTGGTCTGTAGGGGTGCTGAGCTACTGTTCCACACTCACAGTGGGACAGTAGCTCAGCTTGGTTGAGGTGAGGTAAAACACTACTTAATTAAAATGTTAGCCCTATCCCACAATTTGCATAGAGGAGCCATACTTTTTCACATGATATGTCCAGTTGTGTAACACTGCGTCTGTCTTTTACAAATCTGACTGGCTTCAACATGCTGTGATTCACAAAAAGGACATTTCTACCTCACGTCCTGGGTAAGTTGTAAGTTGTAACAACATTTCAGGTCAAATGTAACATGTATTAAATGTTGATGAAGTGGACATTTAAAACCCAAACCCTTGATCAAGCAGCATTATCTGAAACACTACAGACTAGTCCTATAGTATGACATCAGTATGAGGTTTCAAAATATCTTTTTCTCTTTTTTTTTTTACCGGTGTCACCATCTTCTAGGTAGCTACAGCACATCATGTTTGTATTGTATCAAGTTACTCGTTGGGAGTGATGCTCTCATTCCTGTGGCTGAGATCATGCAGGCAAGACCCTGTTTCATATATATAGGGAGTGAACATTTGGTTCACTATCTTTTTAACACACAAGTATTATAGTGGTGGTGTTTCATTTTAATCTTTATAATTAAGATAAGATTAACCTTATTGATCATACACAGGGAAATTGAGTGTCACAGCAGCAGAGGGACAAGAACAGAGGCATCATATAGAGACATTATATATTACAGAGACATAACATATATTGCACGTAAAAACACAAATCAAACATTACTATATACACAAACATAAATTGTAACTATAAAGTGTATTGAACCAAAATAGTCACAAGGTAAGAAGACTTTGCTAGGACAAAAAAAAACACAAATTGCACTTGAGGGAATTAAATTGGGTGTAAAGTGCCTTAGGTCTGCAGATAGCAGTGTGAGAGGATTGAAGAAGTGCCATATAAAATGTAGGTATAAATACTGTTTGTGGGCCTCAGTATATCTGAGAAATCACAGTAACAGACTGGGAATCGGCAGAGATGCCGAGGCGGAACTCAAACTCTGCGCTGCAGTTTCCTTCAGAGCCTCCTAAACGTCACGGACACCCGGAAGCGGTCGCAAATTTAAACAGCCATCATAGCAACAATAAACGCGTACTTTGACTTTACGGGCTGTCTGATGAATCAATAATTTATGGAAAATTAAGCTAAAATCGTAGCGGATTTCTTTAAGGTGAGTTATGCACTCTGCTGTAGTATTTTATCTGCTTCACGCCACTAGCTACTCTTTCCATTACCATCAATTTTGAAGCTGACTATTAGCTGGAAAACAACCTGGTCTATAGTAATAGCGATTGTTTAAGGGAAAAAATCTGAACAAATGTATAGTCTTACAGTTACATTTCAGCATGCATGGGGTTTTTACGATTTTTAAAAATATATTGCACATGTTTCAATTTGTAAATATGCGGCCTAAGAGCCCAACATTATTAGCATTTGCATGCAGCGATATTAATAGTGCACGTTATTGCTAGCTTCCTAAGCACTTGACTATCGGTACACCTTCCTGCCGTTGCAAGATTGTAGTCCAGAAAATAGACATAGCCGTGCAATATAATATATAATAATCACAATACGTGAACACGAAAGGTATTTATTGCCTTTCAAATAATAATTTAAAAAAAATATGAACCTGTGTATGCGGTCTTACTCTGCAGGCTCGGTTGTTTATACATTTTTTTCCCCTCTGTATTTTTAAGCAAAAGAGTGATGGTATATATATTTTTTTCAGTAATAATACTTTTTCTGAAATGGAGAACGTTTTGAAGCTGTTATGAGTGAATCAGTAAAGCATTTCACATGTATGATCAAGTGCCCTGAGATAACTTTGTTATGATATGGCGCTATATAAATTAAATTGAATTACATTAAATTAAATTGAATAATTAATCCTTAGAATTTATTAACATGCAGCTTTATATCTTTTTTTTTTTATTATTATTGCTTGTAATTATACATAATCATTGTGTCCATACAGGGGTCATCTCTCAGGGGGAATAAATAAATGTATTCAAATAACATATAAATAAATAAATAAAAGTGTGTCAAAAATTACATATTATTTCACCATATTAATATCGGTGTATAGTTTTAAATTGTTAATATGATCTATTTTCCTTTTAATTGGGTGTCACAGTTTAAGAATGGCCAATTGCATGTTTCAAATTTACTAGACATTAAAAAAAATTCTTGATTAATAATAACAAAAAACAATAAAAGACAATTTTCCCAGTTAAAACTTTTTATTGTTTTTTGCAAGGTTTAACAAATAATCTTTCTCTGGTTGAAAAGATTTAATTTACTTTAATGTAAGACCAAGAAAAGCAAATTCGTAAAAAAATGTATTTTCGAAGTTTTAGAACCTGGACACGGCAAATATGTTGCTTAAAAAAATTCCATAACCAATAAATTGATTATCATAGTCGCTAATTCATTTTAATTAGATTGATTAATCGTCTATTTGTTGCAGCTCTAGCATGACTAAACTATTGTTCTGTCCATGTTTGTGATCCGTTCTGCTTTACAAAATAATATAATCCAGAATTGTGCAACACCAAAGTCATGCTTGATCACACTTATATAATCAATATTAAATAGTTTAATGTACGCATTAACTGATTATTGATTCAATATTAATTGTGCTTTTCAATGTTCAATTTACAGGTGCAAACCTAACAGAAGCGGCTCAAGCTGACGGCAACAGTATGGAAGAAGAAATAAAGACTGCTGAGACAGAACAAGAAGCTGCTGCGAACAATGAGGGAGAGCCCAGTGTAGAAATGTCCAACAACAGTCCAACTAAAAGAGGAAGGGGGAGGCCACAAGGTTCAAAGAAGTTGAAGGTTTGTGTTACAGACGTTAAGCTAATGGAGCTGGTTTCCGGCATTTCCAATGGTGGGTCCACACAGCCCCCGAGGGGAAGAGGGCGTCCAAAGCTCTCTGGCATGAAAGACACAGCGCAGCAAGGATCAGTAGACGACCATGCTGATGATTCTGTGCAAACTCCTAGGAGTCAAGGGAGACCGAAAGGGTCCAAGAAACAGGCCAGTGATGAAGACAGTCCTGTGACAGACCATACTCCTAAGAAAAGAGGCAGGCCAAAAAAGACTCTTAGCAAAAGAACCCTTGAGAAGGTCGATGCTAAAAACTTACCGAATGGTGCCTCTGATACACCGAAACTGGGAAGGGGTCGCCCAAAGGGATCCAAGAAGCGCAAGTCAGAAAGTTTAACAAGTGGCGAAGAGAATGAAGGCAGTTCTGTAACACCTAGGAAAAGAGGTCGACCGAAAGGCTCTCTCAATAATACACCGCGGCCGGAGAGAGAGTTGAGCAGTGAGGGGGAGGCGGAAGCTGATGAAAGCCTAAACTCAATGAAAAGGGGAAGAGGTCGGGTCAGGACGGTGGAGGTGAATAACACTGAGGAGTCAACGCAGGAAACATCAAATGGCATCTCAAAGACATCCCGGAGAGGGAGGGGAAGGCCAAGAAAAAGTATCAAACAGAAGAGGGGAGATCAACAAGAATTGGTCACAGATGACTCCCAGCCAGCCAAGAGGGGAAGAGGCCGCCCTAAAGGCTCTTTAAACAAGAAGGTGCACAGTAAGGTAGGCCGCCCTTGGAAAGGGCATGTACCACCCACAAGAGAAAAGCGCAGTCGACCAAGAAAACAGCCAGCCAAAAGGAGAAGGCCAAGGAAACAACCAGCCAAACGGGGAAGGCCAAGGAAGTACCCTCTGCTCTCACCTGAGGAGCTGAAAAAGCCCAAAGTATGGAAGCCATTGGGAAGGCCGAGGAAATACCCACGCGTTGATTCTCCTGAGGACGCTCCACCAGCCCCTCGCCGAAGCCGTGGCCGGCCCCGCAAGTCAGAGTCCAAGAGAGGAGCTCACTTGCGCAAGAGTTTGTCTTCAAATCCATCCTTACCACACAACCCCAAAACTGGATCCCCGAGAAAAAGGGGCCGTCCCCCAAGTACTGTAAAAACTGAAGTTGACATCCAGCGGAAAAGGGGGCGCCCTAAAGGTTCGGTCAACAAAAATAAAGCCAGATGTGCAACACAACTAGACGGCACGCTCGCCAAGCATTCGAAGGGTGATTCATCTGCTGCTGGGGTGGAACCTGAAGGAGAGCCGGAGGTGGAGCATGAAACAGAGACGATGCCCGTTGAGGACAGAGGCGATACTGAGGATGCAAGCTTTGAAGTTAGTAAACAGGCTTGATGAACGATCCTGGTCTGACCAAATGTTGCTGTAGTAGTTGCTGTTTAAAACATTGAATACAATCTTGTCAATGAAAACATGTTTTTAACATTTTGTCAGTCGGGTAGGCTAGATACTCAGCAGCTCTTCTGTTTTCCTGACTAACTTGTTCATGTTGTTTTATTGTACTAGATTTTTTTTTTAATGCATTATTTCTGTCATCTGAGTAAGCAGTAATACTAATATTTTACTAGAACTGGCATGTAGAGTTTATTATCATAGACTGAATGTTTCAGTTTTCATTTAGCTTTCAGATGTAGTGTTTGTCAGTTTAACTGTAACTGTAAAACGTTTGCTGGGAAATTACTTGGATGGGGGGAAAAAAGTCCAAACATGTTGGAATGATAAGAGAGGAAGAAAAGGAACAGTGAAACTAGAGAGACGAAGTCCTGACGTTACATCCGGACTAGCCTCTGTTCCGCTCGCTTCCGTGACTCAATTAAAACGTTCATCTAGCATTTCTTTCTGAAAAAAAATGAAATGTGTTCATGGGGTTTAGTCTCCATATTCTACGGCAAATATGAATAAAGAGCAATACGGGGACGTTTTTTGAAAATGTAAACATCATTTTTGCCGACTGATATCCGAACACGCCATCATGATACTGCTGGCTAAGACCCACTAGCTAACAGTCAAGAGTTAGCTAGTCGCCCCAAATCTCATTTGATTGGGTACATTTATGTACACGCCTCAGAGTTTAAAATGAGACATCAAAAATAATTTTATGTTTTACATAAAGATAGAGGAGATTGTTTTTTTTACTTTCATGCCAATAAAGCCTTTTTTTATTATTTGGGGGGAAATATTTTAATATATGTAAGATAAAGGTAATAATTTTATTTATTTTTTACCTATATTTGGCATAAGAGATGATTTTAAATGTAATTTTGAGTTTACTCAAGGACACAGGACTTGGGATTTTCTTTTTTAAAACATCACCTGAATCTGCAGCTCCCCTTGACTTCAGCTCATTGTTCTGCTGTCCGGCCCTCAACTTTACCATTGTGGTTCACTCTCGCAGCTCTCATTGTGTCGTTTTGGGCCGCAGCAGGCAGCTGTTTTCAGACAAAAAACTCTAAAAATCCACTGTGCTTTATCTGCTCCGCACCAAATGGCCGACAGATATTGTTTGTGCCTAGCTGGTGAACATAGTGGAGCATTTAGCAGCTAAAGAGCCTCATATTTCCCTCAGGAGTTGGTAGAGACCAAAAACAGAGCTAAAAGAAAGTGAGTGTTGGACTTCGTGGCCAGAAACACGACTCCTAATGAATGAAAATGTGGCTCCGTAACTGCTGAATGTGTAAATAAGCAACTGTTTGCTAACATGTTTGCCACATCAACTTAAAAGGTGATTATTATGTTGTGTTCACAACTTGTTTCTGCTGCCCCAAGTGTCCAAAAATGGTATTGCAAGTTTAAGTCACGATGGTCTTTTGCTTATGAGAAATTGTTAAAAGCTGCTTAAAACAGAAATTTTGAATAAACAAGGATATTAGAACCACACAAAATACTGTTAGTAAGGCTCTGTTCCCAGGCTAGATTTGTAGTCATTTGTGTTATTCAAAATGTCGATGTGATTCTGAATGAGGTCTTCCTGCTTCTGGAACAAAACCCGGAAGTTGCGGTCTCACTTTGGCTCCTTATTGAGTGTCTATGGGGGAGAGGTTGGGGGCTTGTGAGATAAAATATGTCTAAATGATGTCAAAACGTTCTCAATGTCATTTCACAGTTGATCATTTCTTCATTTTCTTTTTGCCTTAATTGCCAAAGCTTTGAATGTAGGCTACCATCCGTTATCGTTCCTCAGATCAGTGAATTGTCCTGCACAGATCAGCCTCTGAACTTTTACATGCATTCCTCGACAGGACGGCAAGCTCTGTATGAAACGCCTTCCCGCCGCTCACAGTCGCCCTGAGGATTTCCTTCTCCCCTTGTACCATTTCCTTTTTTAGTTTCAACTGTGATCGAGTTGCAGTTGTTATGTCACTCTTTTCTCTAAATGTTTACATGTAGCTGTGAAGCCGTTTGTTTGTTTGTTTTTATAACTTGGGATTGTCATGAGATTAAATTCAAGTGATTGGATTGATCATTTACTTGTTTTTGAGCACCTTGTGTAAAAATTCTGTGACTTGATGTGTACATCATTATTACTTGTATTAACACATTTATGGTTGGGTCAAGCAATTGAAGTTTCTACATGCCAAATTGTGCTTTTGTGTATCCAGTGGTCATGAAGAATGTAAGATGAGGATGGAAATGGAGGTTTAAGGTTTTAAAAATCACATTGAAATTCGATCTGGCTTTGTGAAGTCAGATCATTTAAAGCGGACATATTTGGATTTTGTGTGTTTTAAACAAGAAGTCAATGATTTGTGAGAATATGCTCTTGAAATAAAATGTTGATCTTGCTGTTTTATTTTGCACAGTGTGGTATGACGGTATTTGGTGTTTATTTCTTTTCTATTCCATTATTTACCCTCCAGACAGTTTACATAACTTGATGATGTAGGCAAACACTGTACATAGGCAGTAATCAGCTGTGTGGGTAGCAGCTCAACCCTCAGATGACTTGACTGGTGTGCTATACAGTTAACTAAAGCAAAGGTGGTGTGTTTTGACAGATGAATCACTCCAAACTACTAAATCAGCACAAGTCAGGGTCTGTTTGTATTGGTCAAACACTGACAAGACATGATAAAAGGAGGGCACGAGTGGGACCACATATTTCACATTTAGGCAAAAGTATTTCTAACATATAAATGAAAACAATAGAATAGTGATACAAGCATAAAGTGTTTATTGAAAATGGCAAATATTATATAGTTAGAAAAAAAATATGTTGAGACAAATATGTTAAGGGCCTTGAATTAATAATACAGGCTCAAAAGGGGAACGAAAACACATTTTTTTGGAGTGTGAATTAGAAATTTGACAGCGAGAATGACTAAATAGCATGAATTAGGCTACTAATTTGATAGCAGAAATGACTTACTCAAGAGCACGAACTATCAAAAGGAGGGCACAAATCGAGAACACAGAATCAAGAGTTCAAATTACTAATTCAAGTGCACAAATATTTCATGATAACCAAAAAGTTGGTTTTGGGTTTGAAACACGTGGGTTGACGTCAAATTTGAGAAAAGGCGGGCGGGACTTTGCGGCGGCGTTTTCGGTACGCGGAAATAGAAGCAGAGTGATACCTCGCTACTGCTCCCCCTCTGTGGTACTAGGCTGCCTTGAGCACCTGGTCGCACCTGTCGGGTTACTTCTGACGCCAGGAACAGATAAAGTAGAGGTCGCAACTTGTAGACAAAGTTACGGAATGTTTCGGCGTTGTGACTGGAGTGAAAACAGGTATGTCAGCCATGAATGTTCGATAGTTTTATTTGTTAACGTATCACAAGACTGTCAATTGCAACTACGGAGCGGGTAAACGAGTTTTAGCGTTAGCTTGAAACTACGTTGCTAATTAGCTACACTTCAATGTTTACACAGGATGGAAAAAAAGTTTTTCCAAACCGCTCACAAACTTAAAGATCAACCGTAGACTGTTGTAAGATTAAAGTAGCAGCTGTAAATGAACGTTTTCAGTGATAATGTGGCATTAATTTAGAATGTATTAAAACAGATAAAGTAAGACAGTTAAAGTAAAATAGACATTGAGAAGGAAAGGACAGTACACAAAACTAAAAAAGATTCCTGCGCGTAAACTGAGTGACGTGAAGCTGCTTTTTAACTTTTTAACTTTTTAACCTCAAAATCTCGTTTATCTTACAGTTCATAAATGAATTACAAACACAGTCACAGCGTCCACTGTGTGCAGTTGTACTGAAGGCGACAGGCAAAGTCCAGGCTGCTTCCGGTGTTTTCAGAGCGCAGGAATGCGGCCATGTTTATAAAGTCTGTCACGAGCGTTGCACAAATGTTCCTGTAGTTTCTGTCAATCATTGGCCTTTACACATCCCGAAGTTGGGTTGAGCTTGGTTTACAAGTACAAGTGGGTTGTTTTTTTAGTAGTATGTGTAGCGTGTCTGCTCTGAAAGCATGGGCAGGGGTGTTTTAGTAAATAAGTATCACTCATTCCCTTTGACATATTTTGGACATTACAGTCTGGAGTGTTAGTTTTGGAGAGGCATTAATGTTGGTATGTTAGACACGAGGTAAAAGGTGCAACAAATGGCCTAGTCATGCATTGTTTGGTGTACGTACTTTGATTGTGTTTGTCCCCACATGGACGTTAAAGTATATTAGAGTTGATTTTGATCAGTCGATTGACAGAAGATTTCTCTCCGACAGTTGATAATCAGTCATTTCTTTTAAGTTATGTTGTAAACAGAAAATGGCTTTCACTCGTCACTCGTTTCACGTTTTTGGGTTTTGAAGTGGACAAATCAAGCACTTCGAGGATGTTATATAGATCCAACAATGAATTGGTATTAAACTGGATTATATGATGAAGCTACAGTAGGGGGTATATTCTTTTCTAATATATGATTTTGACTTTATTGTCTAAATTATTGACTAAATTAGGAATTCATCGTGTGTGTGTGTGTGTGTGTGTGTGTGTGTGTGTGTGTGTGTGTGTGTGTGTGTGTGTGTGTGTGTGTGTGTGTGTGTGTGTGTGTGGGGAGGATGAG
>JAVQJD010038082.1:0-20789 GCA_036023655.1 Nannoperca australis | reverse complement strand
ACCCAAACATGTTTCATGGGGTGGTGTGTTAAGGCCGTGTGGGTAAGAAGGCCTACAGGAGAGATGATTCATCCCTAATTCTTTGCCATCCTTCTTCCCCTCGCGGACTTCACACACCAGCCACGGAGAGATGGAAAAACAAAAGCGCCCTGGTGGAGCCTTGACTGATAGATAGATAAAGAAGTTATGCATTCCAGTGTGAATAATGAATGTAACTCGCTGCACAAACATGCAGGGATCTTCAGTCATTTATAAACAACAAAATCCACCCTGCAGCCCCCCTACTAACATTACAGAGGTCATAGCTCATCATTGAGATGCAAAAATTCACAATAAATGACACAAAATGAATATGATACTTACTACAGATTTTTTTATATGACTGACAGTGTGAATAATAGTGTGGGAGTTGCAATATGAGATGGAACAAACAGCACTTTAATAGGTATAGGATGTTTTTGTTGCACTAAATCAAACTGCTAGTGAAAAGGAGCATTACAAATATTGCAACAGCAACAAAACACCCTCTTCTCTGACTGTTACACTCCTGTCTACAATGTATGGGCAAGTACATACAGTTCTTCTGTGCATGTTAACCACTTTTCAGCGCTCAGACAAAAGATTAAAGGTATTTGAGTTACCCAGTGCACCCGTTTGTGCATTTATGGGCGACACCCAAAGTCTGCTTCAACAACAAAGGCTGAATGTTATTTTCGGTGTGGTGATTAAAAAAAAAGTGAAGGTGATATTTTAACAGAGGTATCATTACAAAAAATGATCCCGTGCCGACTTGCTGAGAGGGCCGGGATGAGTTGGAACTGGAGGGATGGTGTTGACTGAACACCGCTACTCATTCTTCTCTTTATCTCACTGGCATTCTTCTGCCTCATTTCAATAGCCATTCTTCACTGAAGAGCCCCCTTAGCCGCCGTTCACACTTCTTGTGATTTGTATTCTAAGTAGCCCATAGATCTTTTGTATTCCGAGCCGATAGCAATCTGAATCCTCATGCTGACAGCGGAGGCAGCAGATATCCTGCCGAACCCCCTCAAAAAGTCTTATTTATTATTATTTATTATGAGGAGTGAAATCTCCTTTGTTGAAATCCTACGAAACAATAAGCTCTGTGTACACACAGACTCCACAGATGGTGAAAGGTGAATTGCAAAAGCAGATTGATTGATTGCAGTGCACTGATTACACCTAAAATGCTACAAGACATGCAGGGTAAATGTTGCAATGAACTTTGTTTTTGAAACTGTGTTCTCTTTTTTATCTTTTTTGAATAAAGGCATTTCAAATGAATGAAATCATCAAAACAAATCACCAAATTCAATGCTAAGAAAAGGATATAAAATGGTTATGTTTTGTGTCACCCATCAATGCGTCTGTGCAGAGGTTACAGCCTTTTGATGAATTTGGGCTTTGTACTTGTAGCTTCCATTTGTACTACGTCAGATCCGCATTTTGTTCAACTCTCCAAGCATTCACTGAGTTTGGATAAATGCACTCACAGGACCTTCTTTGAATAACTTCATAGATCAAAGATTAACAGTGCAGTGCTAATAACAGTACACCTAAATTCCTATGTTTATGAATGCTGAATGGTTGGTGGTGATTGTGTTATGTGTATTTTTATTGAGTTGGACTGTGTTTCACAGAAGGATGTAAAAGTGATCCAATATCACACAAGTGGGTAATTTCAAATACCTCATGGTTTGAAACGCATATCACTGAATTAAAAAACAGGCGTGGGAAATTTGAGAAAATATTGTAGTTCTTAAAAACATATGAACTATTCAAAAGAAATACTTCTGAAAACGTCCAAAAAACAAAACAACAACTTCAAAAAGTGAGTCAGTGGAATTCCCCCCCTTGTGCTGAAAGTGATTTGGGGAATGTAAAAAATGAAATACTGAATGTAATATAGTGCAGGAGTTCTGCTTGCAGACAGATAACAGAGCAACTGTCTGCGGCTGAATAGTGTTGATAAGAGCATCATACCAATATAGTGGCCTTTCTCTGAGCTGCAGATTCCCCCTGTTCCTCTCCTCAGGAGTCCAACTGCAGGAAGATCTGACAAGGACAAACACACAGATTAGTCTACAGCCACTGCGGCTCCAACACTTGCTTATTACTTTCATTTAAATCCAGTCACGTGCAATAATATGTCTGTGAATGTGGAATAATTGCTGATTATTAGATTGTTAATTCATTCATGTTTTCTTATTATATTAAAGTAATAATCACTGAGCTGTGTATTTTCTACTCAGCAGCTATTAATGTGGTGTTTCAAAACTGCATTTTCAACAGAAGTTGTTCCTTAGTTTTCTGCAGATGCAAACTGTCCTTATTCTGAAAGAAAGAAAAAACACAGTTTCATATCAGGGGACTGGGGAAGTCATCTAGTACAGGCACAACACATAAATGACTGTTTCATCCCATCTTTTAATGGTAGTAGGAGTTATTATGATTCAGCCATGACTGCAATCTTTTCCCAGACATCCTCATTTTGATGAATACATGATTGTAAACATTTTCATTACAGCTCACTGCTCTTTTGAAACGTAACAATGAACTGTGGTGAGTTTTTTTTTTTTTTCAGATGTTTATAAATGTACTATATCTTTTACAAAGGGGTTTTATCACCTCAATCATACTTTGAAGAAATGTTTCCAGTGCTTATATCCACAATATGTATATAGGAGGTAGGGCAGGTTGTCTATCAACTGTAGGGTTGGCGGTTCGATCCCCGGCTCCTTCTGTCCATGTGTCGAAGTGTCCTTGAGCAAGACACTGAACCCCCAGTTGCTCCTGATTTGAAAGTCGCTTTGGATAAAAGCGTTTGCTAAATGTAATGTAATTTAGTGTTCTGTCTAGTAAATCCAAGAAACAAGTGCACAATACCTCTCTCCAATGATAACTGCTAAGGCAAAATAGATGGATATAAATGCAACTAAGATGTCCTGATGCTTTTAAAATGTTTTGTGGTCTTGCAGCTCTAAATGAAAGAATCTCACGTTAACATCAATGGAATCAATGATGCAGATCGACTCATTGAATCTATCACTGCTCTCATATATCAAAGACATGAAGTAGTATTTGCATGCCACATGGAGGATATTCAGTTTCAAACAACCGTCAGCGACGTCTGAGAGGAGGGTGGGGAGTTTCGTGTGGCCTGGACCTGTCATCACTACCTTAACTGAAATCAGAGAGGGTAGGCAACTCTGTGAGAGAATGAATGTTCTACACTCTGAGACTCGAAAGCCGTTTGATAGAAATCCCACATTATAGGGTGTGTGGTTGTTTTCAAATCTACTGGGGGTCATTTAGCACTTAGGAGCGCAGACATAACAGCACTTGAGAAGTGACAGGGTGTGTGTAGAGGTGAGGACAGATTCAGACCTCCGCTGAAGAAAACTGTCATTGGACACAGTTATAAAGTGATTTGTAGAGAGTAATATGAGGCTGGGAGAAGACCCTGAGCGACCCATGTAAATGTCTTTCCTCGTTTCATGCAGAATAAGGAGGGAAAGCGAAATGTGAGTCTGCTGAGCTGAGGATATTTTACCAGGAAAGCATGTGTAATCCTAAAATTGCTCTAATTTTCCAATAACTTTCCTGGACTGACAGCTGTGGGGACTTAATATAGTATCAATTACTAGCGATTACTAGCCTTATTGAACTGCTGTGGTAACATTGCAACATCTCCATTTACCAATAGGGGTATTCAGTGCACTTGATGGAGATATTATCACACTGACATTAATTATGTCTTATTATAGTTCAATAACATTCCTGTTTGATATTCAACATTCTATTATTTTCTTTTTTAGGTTTTTATCTTCATTGGTAACACTGTAGAGTTCGTAAAGAGGGTGTTTTAGGGTTTGACCCTGAGATGGCGTGTTTGACTCTCTATAATATGTGTCTCTATATTATACTCCTGTGTTGTTGCATTGTCATAATGCTTGTATATTAGGTTGTTCTTCTACTTCCTATTGCATGACAGAACTCAGCATACAAGAAGTCTGATTTGTTGCAAAAGAAAGCAGAAATCACTAGAAATCAATATAAAAATATGTTTAAAGAATAATCGTACTCTTATGTTATTAAATTATTGTCACAGTGGCCAAATAATAATGACATACTCTCAAACAACAGTCCTCCTCCACTTTATCCCCAGAGACATCTTCGACTTTTTAAAACTGTTTTTTTTAACAAACGCGGTTTATTCGGGCAAAAACTTTCACAAACTGACGCCCTTAACCACAGGCAGAGTTGTAGGTTTTATAGTGAACCCGCTTTTGGAGACGAGCACATCCTGCTGCTCCTCCTCCTCGGGGGAGGGTCACCAGCGCCGGCGGTATTTAGGAGTAACAGGTCAGGCTTCTTCACACACAAACACACCCTGCTGCAAACGTGACGTTACTAACGAGTGGGAAACATGGAGGTGAGTCTATTTATCGGTAGTTTTCGTATCTAGTGTGTGGCAGTTAGAACTGTCTTTGCTTGAGGCAGTTTAATGGTAATTCATGCAGATCTATTTTACACTTTTCCAGCCCTTGTTAACTGTGGGATAGTTCACTATATAGCTAAACGTTTTGTTATTTAAATAAGTACGTTCAATGATAAAATCATCAACTTGGAGAAAAGTAAAATTTAAACTTTTAGTTCAAATTTAAATGTTAAAAAGAAGTTGAAAGTAAATTTGTTTTAAAATATAAATTGTGGTTGTTGATGTGAATAAATAGATCTCAACTGTTTTCTAATTTTTCTTTTCTTTTCTCTTTCAGTATGAAATGTCATTTGACTACTATGACAACAGTACTGACAACATCTCAGAAGAGTCTGGAGACTTTGATCTGAACTTCCAGGAGCCATGCGGCGGAGCACTCAGCAACGACTTCAACAGGATCTTCCTACCAACGGTTTACGGAATAATAATTATTCTTGGAATCATTGGGAATGGATTAGTCATTCTTGTCATGGGCTACCAGAAAAAGGTCAAAACGATGACAGACAAGTACCGGCTCCATCTGTCCGTTGCTGATCTCCTGTTTGTCCTCACGCTGCCCTTCTGGGCTGTGGATGCATCCAGAACCTGGTACTTTGGAAGTTTCCTCTGTGTGTCTGTGCACATGATCTACACAGTCAACCTGTACAGCAGCGTGTTGATCCTGGCCTTCATCAGTCTGGACAGATACCTTGCAGTTGTGCGGGCTACCAACAGCCAAGCCACGAGAAAGCTGCTTGCGAGCCGAGTGATCTATGTAGGTGTGTGGTTGCCTGCTGCTGTGCTGACTGTACCTGACATGGTCTTTGCCAGGGTGCAAAACACGGGGTCTTCAAACTATCCCTTCACAGAAGAAAGCATGAAGACTGCAGACTCCAGGATCATCTGCCAGCGCATCTACCCGCAGGAAACCAGTCTCATTTGGACTGTCGTTTTCCGCTTCCAGCACATCCTGGTGGGCTTCATACTGCCTGGTCTGGTCATCCTCATCTGCTACTGCATCATCATCGCCAAGCTGTCGCAAGGCGCCAAGGGCGTAACGAAGAAGAAAGCGCTGAAGACCACGGTCATCCTCATCCTGTGTTTTTTCTCCTGCTGGCTGCCCTACTGTGTTGGCATCTTTTTGGACACCCTCATGATGCTGAACGTGGTCACCCCCTCTTGTGAACATCAACAAGCGGTGGAGAAGTGGATTTCTGTCACAGAGGCGCTGGCCTACTTTCACTGCTGCCTAAACCCCATCCTCTATGCTTTCCTGGGAGTTAAGTTTAAGAAATCAGCCAGGAGTGCACTGACTGTGGGCAGCAGATCAAGTCAGAAAGTGACTCTCATGACTAAAAAGCGAGGGCCAATTTCATCTGTGTCAACTGAGTCTGAGTCCTCAAGTGTTTTGTCAAGTTAACAGTCAACTTGATACTTTCAGGAGAGAAAAAAAACTAAGCTTTAATTTCAAAGACCATACTACATTTTGTACAGATGTAAAAAATTGTTTTTATACATGTTGAAATTTGTTTGCCTTGTTTACTGCAATACTGTGTCTTGTGTGTCTTACTGCAAAATTTACATTTTTTATGTTCCTCAAAGCAGATTGTTCTTAGATCGTGCCTTATTTCCATTCATTCAGCTTTACAATTAAGATCCATTTTCCCTGTTTTCATCTTTACAACCTGTGTAGCTGTATCAAAGCTCAAGCATACAATGCTCTCTTGTCTTTTCAGGGATGGTAGCTGCTCTTACTACCTGTACATAGTTTGTAGCATGTGTGTGTTCGCACTTAGCATTCAAGGATTTTTATTGTCAGTTGTGTGATTATCTGAAAGCTATTATTTATTGACGTCATTTACACTGGAAGTTTTGTAAAACAAATTGCATGCTGCTTTTTTCTTAATTTGTTTTTTTAATGTAAAAATAAAAAATTCAGTGTTTCTCATAATGACTGTGTGGTGTGCATTTTCACCTAAGACCAGCTCCTCCTCCCCTCAGGGTGTGGGGGATGAGGTGTGTGTGTGTGTGTGTGTGTGTAGGAGGGAGGGTCGTTGGGGGGGGTTCTCCTAACACAAATGTCTCCACCTGATCTGGCTCAAAAGCAGAAGGAGGACTGAGCAGACAGACCCTGTAATTGCAAGAACATCTGTGCACTTTTACATCTTAAGCAGCCATGACACAAAGCTAAAATCCTCAGTTATAATTAGCGCCCATATGGCTCCTTAACAAAGAAAAGAGCATGTTAAGTTCTCCTTTGACTTTCTCTTCTGTTTGCAAGATATACTGCCTGCTTTATGTTTGGCTTGTAAACCAGTATTATCCTCATTATCCTCAAGTTGGTCAGTGGGTCAACTTATCTATTTCTCAACACACAAAACCAAAAATAATAGTATTCAGAACACAAGATATATATTCTGAAGACACAAATAGACACGGCAGTCTTTATTGAGCACTCATGCAATATATCATTTGCAATAAATCTGCTGAAAAAAATATAGTGACAAGATAAGACATAAAAATGACAGGTCTTGAACACACACACACACACACATTTCAATCTTTTTGTGGGCTCTTCTATCTGCAAATAGAGATTTAATCCGGGTGGACTGGTGACAGAGTGATGTTGAAGTTGGAGACCAAAGGAAGCTGACAACAATAGATGTTGAGGGGAATTAGGTCGTCAAATGGCTCCTGTACAATGCAGTGCTGGCATCTATTCAAGTCTCCAATGGAGATACATTTCCATTTATTTACATGTTAAAAAAGTGTGAAGTGTCCCCATCAAGCCACAAGGTTAATGGATATTTTGGGTCTCTGGTCTCTCGCAGTGAAACAGAATGAAACAAAGGTGCTTTTTCAGTTGGAAATGTACCCAGATTATTCTCAATTAGCATAAGAGCAGTGCTGCAGCAGCCTGTGCAGAGACAGACCTGTGATTAACACTTCACTGTGTTCAGGTGAATCCTCTTTCTCTGCTTCTTTCACCGCCATCAGGAAAAGTTGCTGTGACTAGAGGTTTACTACTACATATATAGAATTGCACTTTATGTGCAATAAACTGATACATGGGGATAATATTGACCCAAATCACATGTCAGTTAACCCAAATACATTTTAACAAGAAAATGGTTGAAATGCAGATATCTTAAGGATTATAACAAAATCTTAACTGTAGGGAACTTCAATTCTTCAAAGGGGTTTAACGGCTATATGGATTAAACCCTACAACATGATTTGAACACCATGACATAATTTGCTCAAAACAGATGAAGACAAAGATGAAGAAAATGGTTCACATACAGCACATGACAGTTCCTGAGAGTTCAACACATTTTGTTTGATAAATTTTACCGATTGTTTGGCTCTCATGAATGTATTTCATACACTTTTCTAAACACACTCTTGCCATAACAAAACATAAATGGACATGGCTTTTATCTAAATTGTCCACTTGAGTGCACATAAAGTACTCAGGACTTAACCCATGGGAATTAACCCTCGGGTGCAATAAGGTGTTCTTTCATTCATAATTAAAGCTTTTGCTTTCTCTGTGTGATGAGAAAAGATTCACTGCTCAACAAACACACACCTCTAAATCCATATACTGCCCTTTCTGTATAATAAACATAAAGAAGTGTTTATTTTAAATGGATTAAAATGATGACAATCTAATGATACTGCAATCTCCATCTCTTGAAAAACATCACCATATTCCTGTGCAATGTTGCAAAAGTACAACCTTTCTGACATCTAATATTAGTAAAAACAAACTCATGTTTGTGTGTTGCAATAGTGAAGAGTGTCTTGTTTGCTTCATGGGTTAAAGGCCAAACCTGTTGAAATAGACAGGAAATAGTTTACACTGGTGATTCATTACCAATGTGCACAACACAAGCTTCAAACTGCAACTATAGACCATTGTCCATTGGTCTCATTTAAGTTTTGCTGTTGTGATATGTGTATTAAACTTATGAGTGACAGTATAAGTACCAGTAAGTACAGAGATTATTTTTGAGAGCTATTGCAAACTGAGGATGAAAGCAACACAAATACCACAGGTTCCTTTTGGGCAGTGACCTGCTCCGCTAATGGTTACATTGTTTTGGTTGGAAAGTGAGCAGCAGGAAGGCTGTTTCCTGCATCAGGAGCTCCTGTGGCCAACAGCCTGAGAAAAGCTTTGATGACCCCCCCCTCCACACACACACACACACACACACACACACACTGTATTCAAACCACCATCACTCACTGTGCATGGTCATTCCTGCAAAGGTCATTGAATACCTGGATGCACTTAGTGCACTCAACCAAAGGTGTGAAAGTAATTTCATGCAGAGTGTCACTTTTACAGTTCATGTGGATACGTAAAAATGCCCACACATGGTGGTCACGGTGTACTACCACTGTTATACTGTGTGTACACGTGTTTTTGTGCATGTTGTTGTAGATCTGAAATGTTGATTCACTTACTTCAGGTTTTTTTTAAATGTTATATGTCTCTATATTGTAATCACCCAGTAAAATGCACATGCTTATACCATATGATTTTAAGGTTTTCCAGTAGTCAGGGACCATCAAATCAATATACTTTAGACCCTAGACTACAATTAGTCAAGATGGTTGTATACTATTAACTCTTCCTGATATTTTTGGCATGATTTTGTCTATGTATTTTGTTATTAGAGAACAGAAATACCCACAAAATTACATTTACATTACATTACATTTAGGCATTTAGCAGACGCTTTTATCCAAAGCAACTTCTAAATTAGAGCTTTACATAAAGTGCATAGAACCATGATCGAAAACATGATGTTTCATCAAAACTTGTAAGGGCTGGTGATGAATCACAAGTGCTATATGTATATGTATAAAATACATAGAATACTGTAACACCCTATACAGTGTCATGCCAGTCTGTGCTGTTTATGATCTTTTGTAATCATGTATTAAAGTTTTACTCTTTTTATCCAATTCACATGCAGTCTGAACACATGATTTAGCCTGTCTGGAAGCTATGTCCATTTTCTCAAGTTATTTACGAACCGTACTTCTCAAAAATGCCTTGGTAGAATGTTAGAATGTATTTTAAAGTTGAATTTCGTAGCAGTTTGTATAATTATGATGACGTCAGTCGTGAGTTAAAGGCATTTTCCATTAGGTCTTTTTTTTCTGTCGTTGTTGCTGTTGTTTTTATGGTCTACACTTATTCGTTGTTTTTATAGTCTACACCTGTTTTGTCTTATCTTATCATCTGTGAAGCATTTTGAACTGCACTTACCTATATTAAAGGCGCTATACAAATAAAGTTTGATTGATTTATTGAAGTGTTTATATTGTTTTGTCTACCCCTTGTGAAAAAAAATGAGGCAGTCGGAACTACATTTTAGTCATTCGTTTCTGGCCGGAACCCAAAGCATCCGGGATTTGGTGCTCCGTCAAAACAATCCCTTCCTTCCTTTACCCGTCCATGCAGTGGACAGCTGATGTAGCGCTTCTCTCTGTCAAACAGCCGTGAAACATTTTGTCCTCAGTCTCCAAGAATATAGCTCAACATGACTAAAGAGGAAGTCCAGGGGTAAGAAAGGAGTGAAAGTCGTGCATGTCATAACTCAACGTCTCACAGCATCGCAAACACGTCGCTCTTTTACTAGCGTATGCTAGCAGCAGATAGCAACTAGCTAGCATTACCTAAACATGCAGCAGATTGCATCATCTGACAGTTTAAGAAAATACATCATGAAGGTTTACCCATGTCAACAAAATGTTTAGAAAGCAACAGTATGAACCTAAACACTCATATGAAACATGAGAACTTATCTGCAGTCGAATATTGTGCTCTTTGAGCACCAAATTTCACTAAAGAGTCGCTCAGTTTATGATAGCTTTGCTTGATATGCCATTTGCATAGTTAGAAATACAAAATACAATATGTTTTAGGTTTTTTTTTCGTCATATTATCATTTGGTATATAAATATACTCAATATAGTTGAGTATCTATTAATTATATATATCATTATATATATATAAGCTGAAATGTGAATCAAAAAATGCATTTGCATAGACACAGAGTTGAACTGTGGCTCCCTATGATTCAGTTAACATCTTGGGTCATATTCCTCCACACACTTACTGTTTTACTACGTACAACACAATATTTAACTGTCATCTTTATAAAACGAGTTTGCAAATCCCAACCTGTCAGGTCGTGCACATTCCACTGCTTCATTCCTGTCAGTTTGTCCTCTGGTCATGGGCCAGGGCCACATCATTTGCAGTTTAAAGTTAGAGTTATAGACAAGGTGGAGTTAGTTAACAATAAGTTACTCTTAACATATTGTACAAAATATGCTGAGTCACCAGAAAAATAGAAATCCTGTGATGTTTTGCAATGCAATATACCAGCCCTGCTACTACTACATTATACTACATTATTCAGTTGAGATTACTACTTATTTGTGTGTTACCTCAATTCTATGGTACTGTACTGCATTATAGTAAAAGTTGTTTCTGAAATTGTGAAACAAATGTAAGGGCATTTGCATTTGATTGCATTTTAATGTAAGAACTTTTACTTGTCCTGGTAACTTGTTCTTTGGATGACTAAGGCTCATAAACAGACTGATAATGTGTTTTATTTGGAACTGTTCTATCTACTTATTGTCCTTTTTATGAATACAACAGTTGGAAAGGTGTTGTTATGACATCTGTTATTGAGTAAAGTTAGTTTACTGATTGTTGTCAGTTGCCAAATGGGATGAGCTGTTTTTGTTTAACTGTGCAACATATAATCATCTGTCCATGAGGAATTAACGTTGTGTAAAGAAAGGGCAACCACAAAGTTTGTTTGTGTACTGATTTGAGAGCAGACTGTAGGTGTTTTGTGGACAGCTGTTCCTGACAGTCAGACTGATCTCACTTGCCTGAGGGGGAAAAAGATTGCTGATCCAGTAGAACAAATTCAACTGGTTGGTGGAACATATAAATAAACCAGAGTGCATCTTTCTTAATCTACTCCACACTCTGACTCGGTGTAGTCCAGGTTCAAAACACAGCTATAACACCAGTTAGCAGTGGGCTACTCGTATGTATGTTTTTAGTTGTTTGTTTGTTCTACAGATGCAAATGTTATTCTCTTCCAAAACAGTAATGGAGCAGAACCATTACCAAAATTTCCAATTTTCATTCAGGTGTCACTGAGAAGTAAGGGACCTTAGTGCAGCCTGAAGTGGGACTAACTTTTAAGATTCAGGATGAAATCATAAAAGATTTGTCTGCAGGTCGTTGGAACAGTTTTAGTTTTAAATGTGGCCGTAAGGGAAGTGTAAAACCTGGTCTGAAGTCCTCCCTTGGATGACAAGGACTTCACTGTTGTTATTTTTGTTTCTTGTTTAGTCTTTATTTCTATTTCTAGTTGGCCTTTGGTCCTTGTTATTTCCTGTGACTAAACGGGAGAAACAATATTGCTCGGAGGCTTCCTTCAGGTCTAGACACCTGGTCATCAGGAAAAACCAAACAGCACTCATTCGTTCATCTGCAGCCTTAGCCCACATTTATAACAGTGAATTCAAGTCTGCTTTAGAAAGGGGCAAAGCTCACACTGTTTATAATGAGAAAGGCTGTGATCACCTGGTTTATTTCAGCTTTATCTTGTGCAGACTTTTAGTCTTTGATCTAAAATATTTTCATATCACTTCCTCAGTTAGCTGCCGCAGTGTTGCACTGATGTAGACCAGCATAAATCACTTGCTCTTTATTCTATATTTTGGTTTAAAATACAATCTTTTTAATTATTAAAATATGAAAGTAGAGTTCTTTTAAATATTATTGTTAAAATGAAATACAAGATATGAACTTGTGGTTTAGTGTCAGACTGTATGACTGCCACCCATTTATGGCCGTTTGTGACACTCATCTAAGGCTTGTGTTAGTTTACTACATTCATACATTTGGTTCATGTTGATTTCTGCTGCCCTGTATGTTGTATTGTGGCCTCATTGTTACATCTAGATAAGAGTGTACGTTGTATCAAATCTACTGTCCTGTTGCTGCCACAAAACAAACTTCACTATAGGCAAACAGTAGCATTTAGCAAATAAAGACACCTTTACTTTCAGATAAGACTAAATGTTATCATAATCGGATAATCTGTATTATTCACAAATGCCATAATGGATGTGAAAGTGCTGCTGAGACTACTGTCTTCTCAAAGCAGTAGTGTTTATCTAGCTAATCTTACTTTCTGACATCTCTGCTTTAGCCACTCTCCAATCTCCCATCCCTCCGTTCACACAGGCTATGGTTGTTTTGTTCGAAATAACAATGGGATTAAAGGTAGCGCAGACTTAAAAGCTGGAGGTGATGATGGCTCCGAATTAATTTTCCCAGGCAGTCAATAACTTCCTCATAGGATGCAGGAGAAATAGAAGGTGGAAGTTGACTTAAATGTTTATGTTGTGCGTCTCTTCCTGTTGCAGGGCGACGGAGGAGGAGCAGCAGCAGCAGGCTCAGTCAAAGAAAGGCCTGAAGAAACAGCAGAAGGAAGCGGAGAAAGCTGCAAAGAAGGCTGAAAAACAGGCCAAGCTGGTCAGTGTTATTTTTCTTTTCCCCCCCTGGTTTGTTGTTTCACATCCGTCGCCCTGTCTTACAGCTGGTATGGCTGTGACGTGCAGTTCAGCTGGGCATTGTGGGTCCAGGAGGGTTGGTTAGCTGCGGGGCGCGGGCAACAGTGTCCATTGTTTAAGTATTCCTGTCATTTTTGCTTTGTTTATTTCCACCCAAACAAAGTGCTGTTTTCTTTTACACCAAGTGCACGACATATAGCTATACATAGCTCTTTCAATGCAGCTCACGGAACAGCATGTTAAAAAGGACATTAAACATTGTACTTCACTGTACATACAGTGCCACATTTCAAATTTCAGTGACATATTTGAAGTGACATCATATTTTATATATAACTTTGGGGGTGCACTGATCAGTTATCTTCTGGCCCAGTACGGATGCCAATACCCAAACTCAGGGTATCTTCTGAGTACTGATCTGATCTGATACCAGCGGCCTCTCACTGGGATCATTCTCATGGAAGTTAACACGAGGCTGTAACTACAAAACATAGCATCTGAACATTCGTCATGTTTTTAAGGCTTGTGCATATTTAAACTATATATTGTTCTAATCAAGTTCAACATTTATTATACACATTTTTTGTGTGCTCCAATATATCTGCTGTTCACTACAAATACAGACCTGACAATCAGACTGAGCTGCCGTCATATACTGTAATCAGATCTGATTCTGCACTCGCACTTCCTGTGTGTGTCTGCTGAGGGAACCCCCAACTCCAAACCAAAAGCGACCTGCTAACATAACATTACATTGTTCCTCCACTGTGTTCTTTTTACTCCAGTTGCAAAAATGTTGTTAATAAGATTTAACGCCAGTTCTTGTTTTCTGAGCCACAGCTTTATTAATTATGTATAAAAAAAACATTACTTCATCCATAAAGTGTTTCAAAACGACATCCAGACAAAAAGTGCAGAAAATGTACTTGAAGAAAAACAAATCTTTGGGGACTCACATTGGCTCTGTATTTAATGTGGATTGGTGGTAAGGTTTGCCAGAATTGGTATCGGTGCTTTCTTAAATTTCCTCTTCAGGCAGTCCAGCAAACTCTGCAGCATATAAATGATGAAATCTTTATCCATGGTTAGAAAATCCAGCTTGACACTGTGTCAAGTGGCTTTTAAAGGTGAAAGCACAAAGTTCCAGCTGAATTCATCCAGTCAGCATGTTTCATGGAAGAAGCAGGTGTTTAATACACTGGCTATTGCTGCTTATGTCAGTGTGGCATAGGAAGCATGTCCTAGGGTAAGACCTGAAAGCTCTGTTGAATGTTTATTGAGTGAGTCTGTTAGCTGTGTTATTTGCTGTTGTGCACTTTATTTTGTGCTGACACGTGTCACTTTAGTACCTCCGGCGTGGGTCACTTGCTTGATGGCTATAGCAGGTCCATATTCAGTTGGTCATAAGCTGCGATATCATCCATCACGTGACTGGATTATCATATCAAGGATGGGTGATTCCAATTCACTCCACAGCCACCAGCCATTTCCTCACACCAATATCAATTTGCATAGAAAATGGAATTGTAACTTTGCCAGGGCTCAATCTCATAGCACTCTGGGAGTTGTTCGCCTAGAAGTCGGTGCAGAGATAAAGAATCTGTCCACTTAGGCCGTTTCTATTACAAAGCAATATGTCCTGCTGCCATTACTCATTGTCTGTGATGTGTTGCGAGCAACGTGTAGAAGAGCCATGCATTCCTGGGATCCGAGGCTTGCCTCCAGGACTGAGCTATGATTTGTTAATTTTATTCAAACCTCTGATAGCACAAGATGAAAACACAATTTACATGACTGTTGTAGCAAAACGTTTCAAGTTGCTCCATTTGAAGTGGAATGTTTTTCACATTTTTTTTTTATGTTTGAATGTAATAGATAGTCTTCTTGTTGTTATTTCCCAGCCACTTGCAATGCCCTTTAAACCCCCACCGTCCCTTTGTGTTTCAGACTGCCGAACAACAAAGCACAGAGGAAGATGTAAGTATCCCCTACGGATCACAGTACTTATCCTTTAAGACCAGTTGCCTGACATTCTGTCTGATTTAGATTTTACCTCTGATTTCACACCTTTGCAACAGTTTTTATGCAAATGCCTGTGAACTGAGCTCTGTTTTCTGTTCCGACAATTTTCTCCTAAGATCTTGATAAGCCTCGTTATCTGTTCTGCCTGTTTGTTATCTCAGATGTAGTAGACAGACTGACGCTTGATGATGTCAAAGTGTTGGCGTTGCCTTTGAGGACAATAGACAGTTGATGCATATGCTAAAGGAAGTGTGCTGTTTTTATTTAGCTGTTGTGATGAAATTGAGCGCTCTCGACTGCTAAGATGTCATGCTTTTATTCTTGTAGGACTTTGCCAAGGACCGATATGGTGTGCCGGCTATGGTCCAGTCCCAACAAAAACTAGGTTAGTATGAAAGCTACTTCCTTTGCTCATCAGTCTACCTAACAGCCAAACAAACAGAATTAACATTTAATGTATTAACATTCTCATTCTCACAGGCTCATCCCTGTCTCAACTCATCACATTGCCTCTCTCCAGATGTTTTTTTATATATTTCATTATGTGCCTGCTGTCCATGTTGCTGTCCACGTCTTGTGTTAATACTATTTCAACATTCCGGCATTGAGGTTATCTTTGTGCTACATCATTCTCACTTTCCTGTCAATCATCTGACATTTACCAGATGTGGAAGTCTCCCTCAGAAAATATTCTCTTAAAAACTCACTGCTTTACATTCTGCTGTCTTGTACTTATTTTGGTGTACTTGGCGCTGTCTTATCACAGATAGTGTTAATAGTTAATAGATAGTTAATTTAAAGATCGCTTGATGTATATATTTCAAATTTGGTTGATATAATAAAAAAAAAAAAGATTGGTGCAGTAGTCAACTAAGTTATAGTAGCAAGGTCGGTTCAAGATCAGGGTCGGGTGGCTGACCTGCACGCCTTCCATCATCTTGTGAAGACACAAGAACATTACGAGTCGTCACTGCAAGTCCTTGATATAAAAGTCACACATGGGCCAGCTACGTGTTGGGAAATGCCGGATGAACATGGATACTTTGCTACAAATGGTTAAATAGCATATTTTCATCTTATCATCAACTCTTGAGGTGAGAAAATAAACACAGAGGGAAAAAAGTAGGACATCTTAAAAAAGAGAACGTGCAGCAAGTCCAAATTCAAAAAGTTATATGTTTGGATACAAGATGACCTCCTGATCCAGAACGTCTCAGATTTACCTTAGTCTGGCTGTCAAAAGTTACAGATAACAAGAATACAGCTGATAAACATCACAAGAAACTGCTTTTGGTTTCTTCTGTGGTGACGATTGCAGCAGCGATAATTGCAGTAACTAATAGTGTACGATAACTCCCAGATGGATGAGGCAGCAGGCGGACCTGTCAAGGTCGTCCATCTGTCTGGATGTTCTTTCAGCTCCAGTGGCAGCAAACAAAGTGGGGGCCTCCCTCACCTGCATGCCAAGCCCAGCCATTGGGACGGGGATTGGGGGAGGTGGCGGAGGGTGAGGGCTTTCATGTGGGTTGACGCAGAGTTCTCAGCCAAAAGCGCGGCTCTGTTTTCTCTGGTGCAGCCTCCGTGTCTGCCTCTCCTGCTCGCTGATAATAAGGAGAAAGCATGCCTCTGAGTGACACAGGTGAAACTGGAGTCAATTTGTCATGAAGCCCACAGAGAATGGGTGATTTAGACAGCTTTTCAGCAGGCCTCCTAGTGTGTCTTATTTATTAGGCACATCTGTAATTTGAGCATTTTATTGTGTATACGTCTGCACACGCATGCTTTTTCACATTTCTTTCTGCCTTTGGGAGTGTGCATGGGGGCGGTAGGAGGGGTGTGAGATTCTTCTTTTGAAGTAATACATTTTTGCGTGTGTGTGTGTGTGTGTGTGTGTGTGTGTGAGCCAGACAGGGCATTGGTGCGGGTCCAAGACCTTACTCTGGAGAAGGCTGACCAGCTGATCTGGCTGCGTGCCCGAGTCCACACAAGCAGAGCCAAAGGTGAGACCGCTCCCCCCATCTTTGTCCACCTTTCTCAGCTTAGAGCGAAGTTCTTTTGTGTGAAAGACACAAACAGCCAAGATTAGAAGACCCCTGTGCTAATCCTCGGTGTACTATAGTGAAATGTCTAAAATGTCTGCCCTTGGGCCAGTTCTCCACATAACTCTGTTCTCTTCAAGACCAAACTGCAATACCAGTTGCTTTTGACTCACATGACCTAGAAGACTGACATTACTCTCTTCAGGCTAATCAATGCTGACTTTCAGAAACAAAAAATTAAACGGGCAGCTTTTCTTGAAACACGACATACCAAACGTCCCCCATTTTCGACAGTTTATGCCTCTGTGGGATTGCGCAGACGCTTACAGAGCAGAGTTTGACAACCTGAGGGTGTTTTTGATATCGTTGTCAGACTAGCATGTCACTGCCAACTGGAGGCTCACATAACCTCTGTTTGTCAGGCGCCAGCCACGAAGTTGCTCTATTTGAATACAATGAACCTACTCGGCTTTGCCAGGTTTTTATACTTCTGTATGAAACATCAAGCCTGGTTGCTGCTGTCCTAAACGTGTGATTACAAATAAGCTTCTGTCTCAGTGATGATCTTTTAGCCATTTCCTACCAAGATAACTTCCAGAGTCAAAAGTCACATCCTCCTCCACTCATGTCTTCATTCTCTCTGCTCGCTGTAAGGATGTCCGTGTGAGCAGAATAACATCCTGATTTGGTCTGGGATGAGGTGCGTCTGTTGGTGGGATTTTGGCTTTGCTATTATCCCCACCGTCCCACCCCCTTCTCACAGGGAACAAACATCAAAGTACCTGGGTGGTCCGACTGTCTACTGCCCTGAGTTTTTGTTGGCTAACATGTTTACACTCTTCCTAGGTGTGTGTTTGTTAGGAAGGTAGCAATCACTCTTTCTCCACACAGTGCTCTTCAAAGAGAAGGTTCCGTTCACAAATGTTTAACACTTCACCTGTAGTTGACGAGGAATATCCTTACAGCTGGAGGGGGGGGTACCTTCTTTACCAAGTCACACACAGACTTTTAACTGAACAAACAATTATTGCGTCAGAGAAGCTTTTTATTGTGATAAGCCTGTTAACCTTGCATGAAAGAGATCTTAACTGCCCGGCACTATATCTATTGTTATTGTTTTGTTTTTAGGGAAGCAATGCTTCTTGGTCCTGCGTCAACAGCAGTTCAACGTGCAGGCACTGGTCGCAGTGGGGGATCGTGCCAGCAAGCAGATGGTCAAGTTTGCAGCAAAGTGAGTACCGAGACTGTTCTTCCTGCCAGAGGGGGCGCGAACAATGGTGGGAAAATCCTGGGCCCCAATCATCCGCCAATCCATTTTCACACATTCTGAGTGAGTTGGAGGGTGGTGGAATCAATCATTTTTCACTCGACAACAAAAGCTGGCTGTTAACAGGGCGTGATACAGCAGTGTTTTAATGGAGCGGTTCCTGTAGCGATGGCAGATACAGCAGCTCGGATCAGACGAGGAAGAAATACTTAAGAGCCAAGCATCATTTGTCAAGTTAGCAGCCAAACTGTAGCCCATTACTGGCAGTCTATGAATGAACACGACTATCAGCGGATATGCACTTTATTAAAAGTGCAAGGGGAGGGGTGTAGGGGGGGCTAATAATAATACTACTTCAGGATTACATTAGATGTTCATCAGGGGGCTCTTTTATGAAATATTTCTAAATTGGGAAACATTTATGACATATTTCTTGTAAATTACTAAAACATACAGTGCATTCATCAGATTTGGTCGATTCACCATATTTGTAAATGGGAAAGACCATAATTATCATGTATTGCTTAACTTGCACCAACTCACAGATCGCTAAATTAGGCAAAGGGAAACACCCACACCTGTAATCTGCCAGACCAATATGGCAGTTAGTTTTGACATTGGATAATAAAGAACTTAAGCAATGCAGAGATGAAAGCTGCATTTAAAATAAGCCTCCCATTAAGTTGCAGCTATCGTAACCTTGCAGCCTAAAAAAAAAGCTTCCACTAAGACTGAAAACGTAACAATCGCATGCAGTTTCATCCTCCCGGAGAATCTTGCGAAAAGTTTGAAAGAGATGAGTTTGATTTAAAACGGTTAATTAAACAGCACATAACTGACAAGGCGGCGTCAAACACCATTAGGACTGGTGTACGGCTCCCTTATTGTTCGAGACAGTGACCTCATGCTTGGCTTCTCACTTCCCCCAAACATTTAAGACTTAGCTGCAAAACCATCTGAATTACAGAATTTACAAACAGGTATATTTGTTAACATCTACAACAAACAGCAAAATAAATATTTCTGTTTAGAAAACATAGACACATTCAGCCAAATTTATGTAAAAACATGAAGTAAATGAATAATGGAGTATATGCATGCCCCAGCACGAGTCGTATGTAAACAAGTCAGAGATACTAAATGTGCATGTATTACCATTCTGTACACATTCATTATACTCATGTTTCATAAAAAGAGACTCCAGAAGCCTCTGGTCGGGTTGTAGCCGTATGTTGAGGTTTACAGGAAACTAAATCCAGGACATTTTTCTAATGAGGGTGAGTTTGCTGCTGCTCTGACCCAAGTCGTGACCTCTGCTGCCTGAACACACGACCCCACTCTGTTAGAAGTGTCAAAATCTCCTGACCGCGCCACAGTTCAGTCTCAGCTGACATGCTCCCAGCCGTCCTTGAGACTGAGCGTCAGCTTTCTGTTATCCCGCAGTGCTTTGTGGCTTCAGAAATGGCCCCGAACACAGGCCTAGAAAGGCCCAGTCATTTCAAGCTGCATGCTGTTTAATATTGTAGAAAAGTTTGCTGTATGTTGCAGGATGTTGTGTTCAGGACATCACTCTCATTTCACTATATTTCAATATAACTGTCAGATGATTTCTTTGAGCCGTTTCTCAATCTGGTTCTGCAATGTTGTGGTTGGGCAGTTAGCTTGTTGTGCAATACATTTTCACCTAACAACCCAGCAAGCAAAAGTGATGACACGGTTGCCAAGACAACATGGTCTTACATCAGAACTCAAAAATGGCAAAGTCACGCTGAAGTGTAACGATCTTTCAAGAGGGTTTCTGAGCGTTGCTGTTGGGATCAAAATGTCATGTGCTTTTCTCATATTGAAGTCTTTATGAACAGGTGGGTCCATCAGTTCCTGTGGCTGCCTGGCCCTTGGCTAATTTCACACACTTTGTGCGATGATTGACAAGCTGAGTAAGACCCTGGATTACAAGTAAATCCTCTCATAATCATTCCGAGGACAGTGATGACTGGGGAAGTCTCCTTCGACATATTGTATGTCGAAGTCATCCTCCTCTCACTCACACAGTTTAATTAAGTAATCTTCAGGCTGTGCGGCTTTTAACTCGTACTAGAACCTTTTGGAGAGCCGAGTGTAAATCAGCAGGGAACTGTGGCTGATTCGGCTTCTAAAACTGGAATAACAGTAATCATGTGTGTACCTGTTTGAAATATTCATAGCATGCCCTGTGTGTGTGTGTATGTGTGTATGTGTGTGTGTGTGTGTGTGTATGTGTGTGTGTGTGTGTGTGTGTGTGTGTGTGTGTGTGTGTGTGTGTGTGTGTGTGTGTGTGTGTGTGTGTGTGTGT
>JAVQJD010038070.1:0-36181 GCA_036023655.1 Nannoperca australis | reverse complement strand
CTGTGTTTCCTGTTTTATTTTGTAGTTTAAAGTCCATGTTCCTGTCTTTGTCTGGTTTCCCTCCTTTTTTGATTGCACTCACCTGTGTCTCGTTACTCACCTGTGTCTGATCCCCTCGTTTTCCCTTGCTTATATATAGCAGTCCCTTCCGTCTGTGTCTTGTCGGATCATTGTCGTTGTGTGCTATGTTCTTTCTGTGTTTGCTATGTTCTGTTGGTGTTGTCGGTGTCAGTCCGGATGTGTTCGTTTTTGTTACCTACCTTCCTACGGTTTGTACGGTTCCCTGTTTTTGGATTTTTGGTCATCGTGTTTGTTAATAAATACCTTGGTTTTTCTGGAGCTGCCTGTCTGTAATTGGGTCCTTATCCTGCTACCTCATGTCTCAGCTTGACAGACAGAGGTTCAGCTTTAGTGTGTCGGACCAGCTCTAACAAGCAGGCCACAGTGAGTCCTGGATCATAGGCTTTAGCTTAGCTTTAGTCATAGCTTTTCAGGCGTCCAATAAAGTTTAAACCTGCAGCACAAAGTCACAGACCCTGGAGTAAACAACAACACACATACACACCCACAAACACTGTCAAGCATGAGGTGGCACATTAACAACACAACATACAGACACACAAGCCATGCAAACAGTGGAAGAGTAAAGACTTAAAAGCACACAATAAAGACACATAAACTTGCACACAAATGGCTAACTGTTTAGCTGACGCAAGCTTCTAATTAAAATGTTTTCTTTAGTCTGTTGCTCTCCTTTTATATCTTTTAAGATTAAGATCAGAGTTTAATGGTCACACGTGTAACACTGCAAACCCACACGTGCAATTGCGTCCCACAGTGAAATTCGTTCTCTGCTTTGACCCATTCAGTCGTCCTTCCTCCAGGGGGACAGCTGGAGCAGTGGTCAGCCATTCATGCGGCGACCACAGTCAGTAAGAAGTCATCCGTTTTTAAATCTTCAATCCATCTTGAATTCTTTTTATTTTAATGTTGTACTTTCATAGACTTCTAATTTCATTGTTACTCCAATGTCTTATAAGGTGCTGCTTTTTTAATAAGCTTTTTATTGAAATTGCTGGAGCTTGTGTATTTATTAACTAAAATGCTGTTGTATGCACAACTAGCCATTATGGTGTTTATGTAGCCTGTACTGCTGCTGTACTGCCGGAGGGGAAATCACTACAGGTTGGACTCATCAGTCCGAAGGCATTTTTGAGACGTTCTTGAAGTATTACATTTTCTGTGACGAGATAGGTATACAAGCTGCACGAAACTGAAATTGCTTTGGCAGAGGTGGTGAGACACCCACATCCTGATCCGCTTTATTTACTCTGAACAACAACCTTTTAACAGCTCATTAAATTTGTAACATTTACTGTGTAAAATAGTTTTCTCTGAAGTGTTATGCTTTATTTTATCAGCGTTACAATTATTTTATGTTAGTGGAGGTGGTCTTATTTCAGGCGATGTGACCCACCTCCACTACAGAACCTCTGTACATTTCACACTAGGGTAGAGGCTGGTTTGCATCCAGACAGCTGAATGTAACGCTGCTCCGACAATGTCAGCTGGCAACGCTGACATTTTCTTTTCATGATCAGCAATATGATTAACCTCCGGTGTCTGTGTGTGGCATGATTAAAAATACTGAATCACAGTGAAACGTAAAGTGTAACTGAAGCTATTGTTACAATTTTATTTTTTTTAGACCAAACTTCACGCAGCCAGTATTGAACTAACGCAAATTTAGTATTGTAACAACTGTTTGTTAAACATTTTGGTTCTCAGACTTCAAAAGTGTGTGCCTTGAAATAAACCTTTTTATTTACTCCAAAAGTGTGTGTTTGTGTTTTCACACCCAGCAGTTGACTTGTGGCTCAGCCCATCTGTTGTGAGACACGTGCGCTCTCTTCCTGTTGTCTCGTGGTTCTCCAGGGGGATGCGTCGATACAAACCTATTTTTTGTTACAAAAAAAGAAACCTCATCCTCAACCTCTCACTCACTCACTCACTCACACACACACACACACACACACAAAACCCTTTTTACCACAGTGCAGCTTTACGTCAACACAGGAGACGGTCCCTATGTTGGTAGCGTGTCCAAAAACCAACGGCCAGGGACCCAGCAGCGGCACCCGAGGGTGCAGCATCTGTCGTTACGAGGTGTTTGGGTTTGCAACATGGACCCAGCATGTGTGCACATGTGTGTACCCATCAAAGTTTGCATTCCACACCAGCTAAGTCTGTTATTCTCCGTGTTCATCAGGCAGGATCTGGCACTTTAAATAACAGTCATGGCTGCAGGAATGCTCTCATTCATACAGTAGTTCTCCAACGGCATATTAAGAGCATGCGTGCATGTGTATGTGTGTGTGAGAGAGACTGAACCCTCTTGTTTTGAGCTGATGACAGATTTGAAGACGTGGTGTTGATGAGGAGGGAACTCCGTCATTGCTTTGAAATGTGTTGGAAAATCCCTGCTTTGTCCAGTTATGAGTGGTTTATGTTGAGCTTCTGACTTCACTTGCTGAAGCTTCCAGTTGTTTAAGCGCTCATCTTTTAGCACTCATACTTAATAGTGTGGCTAATTTCAGTACCAAGGACAGGTCACTTTGAATTTCTGTGTGATTGTAACTCAAGAGCTGCTGGAAAACTGCTCCGATGATCCGAGGCTGGATTACCAAGCAGGCAAAGCAGGCAGCTGCCCCTGGGCCTCTGACCTCCACGGACCCTAAAAGTTTCAGATTCAGTGTGTATACATTTGATTAATGGCCAATTCTTCACGACTAAAGTACAACTTCAACTGGGTTCTGCATTTTTATGTAATGTAAAAAAAACATTTATAGTGTGCTGTGTGCACTGTCCTTTTGACATTCCTGCCTGCTTAAGAGACTTCTTGGAAGTGATAACTATGTGACTTATATATTGCATCATTGTTGCACTACTTCAGGTTACTGTCCATTTGAAAAGTGTTTAATATTCATTTTGGAGAAAATGTGTTTATAACTCCATTTCAGGAAACCAGGTTTTGTCTTTATGGTTTGTTTGTTTTTTTTGCATGAAAGCCTGTGTTGTTTGGTAACATCTGTACCATTTAGTCCAGCAATCATGAAAAAAAGAACTACTTTTTAAACCCATGTTGTTTTGGAGCAAACCCCTCAATTCGCTGCTTGTAACAAAGTATGCGAGCGCTCGCTCGATGCCTGTGCCAGACATCAACCCTCAGGGCCGCATTCTTCAATTCACACTGCCCCTGTCTGAAAAACACAACACTTAATGCCAATTTCACTGTTGCATTTTTCTTTCTAAATATGTAGTCAGTGTATCAACTGGAAGTGCTGTGGGAAAGTCAAAGTTTTCACATAGATACATTTTATCTATCTGGGTATTTGCAGGCTGAAGCTAATGTAGTGATATCGCTGATATCACTACAAAATTGCAGATTCTTACGGTTTTAGCATCAGCGAATACAGCCAAGGGCCTTACAGTTCACATAAAAGGTAAACATTTGATATATATCTATGCTTTGGATGCTTCTCAAATCTCTATAATCTCATTATAGATCCCATTATGTGTGGGAGTTGATCTCAACCTGCTCCATGCGAAAGAGTGCCCTGAGATAACTTTGTTATGATAAGCCGCTATATAAATAAAATTGAATTACATTAAGCAGAATTACGTTTTGCTACCAGATATACGCTGTTCTGTATTTTCCCCTCAAAAGGAGAACAAGACAGTAGAGGACAGTAGAGGAAGAGACAGAGTATTTGTTTGTGAATGTTACTGAACTCTTCCTTCTATTAGTGTGTGTGTGTGTGTGTGTGTGTGTGTGTGTTTGTGTGTGTGTGTGTGCCATGCGCCATGTGCCATGCTCTGTGCCTTTAATGTGTCCTTACTTTACTGTTTTATTGAGCGGAGACCCCAACACATCTGGTAAGGCTTTCACTTAAATGATAACCTCCTTCCCTCATCTTACACCACTCCTCCACCCCACCCACCCCTCTTTCAGATGAGATCAGAGTTTCTGCTGACAGGCCTGCCCCGCTGAAGGTCATTGACTAACACATCTATCTACATACACGGCACAACAACTGTAATTACAATAACTGTCTTGCAAGACACGTTTGAAATGATTCTGTAGTTTTACAACAAGCTCAGCCTGTATTCTCACTGAGAAGAATATGCTACTTAACTAGTCTGAGATCGTTTTGTGCCACAGGAGAAATTTCACAGTTTAAACACATGCACCTTTGAAAGCAGTGTTGTTTAACCACAGTAGTCTTCATTGGGGTTGTTGGGGAATACAGCATCAGGTTTGTCAACTATGCAGTTATTTGTATTTAAATTATTATTGTCATCATTATATATATATATATATATATTTTTTTTTTTTTTTACAATTTATGCTTCAAAAAGTCATGCTTCAAAGTTCTGCTGTCACAGCAAACACAGCTTATATTACTACTTTATTCCAGAAATGTAATTAAATGTTTCTGAGACCTTAGATGCATGACGAGACAATTTACTCTTTTATTAAAAATTTGACCAACACGTCTTCTTAAAATACAGTTAAACACATCAGACGTAAACGGCTTGGCCTCTGTGGTGTTAGTTGTTGAGAGTGTTTTTACTTTGTTTTTACAACCCAGATTTTATGCAGAAGCATGTGTATTTTACGAGCTAAATACATCCAATCCATACAAGAACTTCACAGGGGTAGCTTCATGTGAGCTTGAAATATGATAATCACTCAAATATAATTTTTATGAAATTATTTTAGAAGTTGAAAAACCTGAAGTTAGTAATGGCATACTCAACTTGCGTAACTTTAATGTAAACCAGGGTGTCATCTTCATAAATTTGCAGCTGCTTGTACATTGTTACCCGTTTTAGAAAAATGTCACCTATTCAGGAGCTCTTTTGCAAAATCTCACCCAAAACACTTCAGTCTTTACAAAATTAAACTTCTTGGGTGACCCAAGACAATAACTGGACTGTAAAGTCACATCGGACAAGATTTAATTTTGATAATGCTAAGACTTGTTTGCCGTATTTTTGGAGGTAAGAGTCTTGGATCAGTCCTGTGTAGGATTCCCCCCTTCTGAAATGCTGATGGAGTGAAACCGCATGAATAATAGTTGCTTGTTTATTTATAAAATACTAAATAGTAACTGGTTTCTGTGGCAGTATGACCTCGCTTCAACTTTGAGTCAACGAACAATAGTTAGTATACAATAATATACTTCTAGTTACTTTCAGGTTGCTACTCTTTGCACACACTTTGACGGGTCATAAACCTCCAAGATTGAACATTTCATCAGTGTGCTTCTCTGTTGAAAGGGTTTGATTGTGTTGCACTGCGTGTTGGGGGTTTCGGTTCGGTTTAACTGCAGGGACCCTCAGTCTGAGGCCTGTGTGAACTTGGCTTTGAGCGCTCGGGTTGTAATTTGTGCGTTCTAAAATTCCAAACAAAATGGCACATGGCTCCACCTGCAATTAACATTTAAACCTCAACATCATCTCCCCGTGAGCGAAGCAGAGATGCTCTTTGGTACTCCTCGGTACACCGAACCATGGCAGTCTGTCACCTACACCAACAAGAATAATCTATATACTGTATGTGTGTGTATCGATCAGAACTATATTCAAACTCTTAATATATCATTAGAGCAACTTGTAATAAGAGATACTGTCTTTGGTGTCAATGTAGGAGAAGAAAAAAGTGAAAGAAAGAAAAGAAGAAGCTGCAGCACTGAACCACGAGGATATCCCTCTCTGTTGATGCCAGTCTCACTACATTACCACTGGCATGCTGAAACTTGACCCAACTGTATCTGTATGTCAAAGCAGATGTGACCTTGACCTTGTTAACCACAGGAGAAAAACGGAAGCAGTAATGGAAAATAAATTAAGATGAAACTCATCTTAATCTTATCAGGTTTTTCCCTCTTTCTGTTATGTGCTTGTCTTGACTGTACTCCACTGTATCTGTACATGATAGTCTTTAACCACAAAAAAGAGTTCTTATTGGGAAGAATGTGAACTCTCCACATAAATTGCAATCTCCACCAAGGAAGTTTGTCTTCATCTCACAGACATACCATAAATCCGTGTCTCTTACAGCATGTGACAGTGCAGTACTTCTTTAATCATATGGTCTGCCTCTTGCAGTGGATCCCATGTGTCCGTGTGTTTTGTAATAGCTCTAATTTAATTGGCTAATCTCTTACTATGAATCAAATTTGTGCTTAAGACGGATACACGATGCTACAAGCCGTAAAGCTTTTCATTTCATTCCTTCACCGCCTTCCTTTTCCCTGCACTCTCTCAGCTCCATCAGCACCGTCTGCCTGTGATGCTGCAAGGCGTGCCGCGGCGCACCGGAGCCCCATGTGATACTGAAGGAGGCGGGGGTGTCCTAAAAGACTTTTCTGGTCCTCACACTCCATCGCTCCAGATCCAGGCCACCCCGGGGCGGAGCTGCATTGTTAGAACCCGTCACTTCGGACTCTTTGGATACCCCGCTCGTCTGCAATACACTCGTGCTGTGTTGTTTTCGCGTGGAGAGTTGGTTTTCTTTTAGACTGAACGTAGCCAGACACGAGAAGAGTTCACCTTTTTTTATTTATTTTTTTTTTTTTTTGATCGTTCGCCATGGGAGCAGAGAGCTCAGTGCAGCGGGACGGGAAGAGCCAGGAGGATGCCGCAGCTTCAGCCTCCGCCTCCGCCGGGGAGCTGAGTGCGGAGGTGGACGTGCTCCAGGAGGGAGGCGGCGCCCTCGACAGCAAGGTACAGCCGTCACTGAGGCTTTGTAACCCCCGTCCCTCCCTGCGCAGAGGGCACGGAGACGTGTTGTCACGTTGGTTCATTTAGTGGAGTGTGTTCTGCTTCCTGGTGTCTGCTGTAAAGCTCCTGCTTGATTTCTTTTTATAGTTTACCTGTGTGTTTGCAGACATACCTGTCGCCCCCCCCCCCCTCCTCCTGTAAATGTGCTCATCAGTAACGTGCTGCGTCGCACAGCCTCCATGTGCTCCTGGCGCGGTTTGTTTTTTTTTGCTGAGTAATGGGTCAGGTTGTCTGCAGTCCCGCAGTAATAAAACGCCAGGAGCTCGGCCTGGTCCAGATTTACACCCAGACAGGCCACCTGGGCTCAGAGTCTTTATCAGGTGACGCTCCGGGTCACGAACAACCACGTATGTCCTTTTTGACACTTTTGCAGCTTTTGGGCAAAGCAAGGGAGCAGTGACGGATGACTGATTTAGACTGTAACACACTGATAATGACAGGTCCACACGTGACGTACTGTGCCTCGTGTTTATATTCCCAAAGGAATAAGGGGTTTACATTATTTTTGCTATCTAAATCAAAAATATCAACCCTATAAGACGTGTCAAGGTAAAACTGTGTTATCTAAAGTATAACCCAAGCAACATTTTGACAGATTAAAAAACACACACAAAGTTCGAGGTATGACAGATGTGCAGAGCCAGAAAACCAAAGAGGTGTTGTCCAATCATATGGCTTCCTTTAAAAACATCAAAAAACAGAAACAATACAGCAAAATCCTAGAAGAAAGTGAAGTAATATGTGAAAATAAAGACAATAACCAGAAATATCTTCATCATATATTATATTACCCTATATTGTAGTGATCATAAGGCACAATAAAGTTTTGATTTAAAACCACAAACTGAATATAGTAGTTTAAACAATAAAAGATATGTCCAGGTACTGGATTTTCCAGAGCTCTCAGCTATATAACTTGATTTCATCATCATTTGGTTTTATTTTGGCCCTCTGCTGATGTGTACCAGTCAGCATTCCCATTTCAATCAAGTAAAGTACTCCAGAGTTTGATAAGCTGATAATGAATAATATATTTAAATAAAAAACAAACAACTTTGTCCGCGTATTTGGAGGGATGACACGGTCTATAAGCAGGGACCTTTAATTTAAAAACAGTACAGCTTGTTTACCAGCCTCAGTTAAAGTAGTTAATTGCCACAGAAGACTCTATTATAAATGTATTTTCATGCTCAATTTAAAGAACACAACAACGAATCTCTTACATGTACGAGTTAACATGCTCTTTTCATTTCCTTGGCTGTGCAGTATGTTGTGGGCAGCTGCCATCATCTGCAGGCTCTTGCCGACTCTGCACTGTTACCTTGGTGTAAATTGCTCAGCATTGTGTGAATGAATATTTGGAAAGTACTTACTAATGACTATGTATGTTTCGCCACCTGCTCTATTCAGGCCTCGTATAGCCTATTGGATTTATTGACTTTTATAGGCTGCAGGTCAACAGGTCAGATTTCGTGGCCTGTCTCTTTTCCTGACAGGTCAGCAGAAATGGTCAAATGACACTGAGGGAAGACGTTAAGTGAGACAGAAAGCACAAAGGGCTGAACATAGTCAAGATTTTAATCAGAGCTGGATTTGTTCATTCTTGTTTTTAACGTGTGTTGTTTGCTGGCTGTGTTCGTGCCGTTGTCTACCAGTGAACTGACACCACCTGCGTGGCAGTTGGATGTTTTGCTAAGCACTGAGGTGTTATCGCATGTTAAAATCACAGTGGCAGTGTTTTCCCTGCGACATTGGAATGTTTGATCTGAAATGTTTCCGAGCTGGGAGTGCGATTGAGCGCGTCTACTGTGATTTGCGATTCCAGCTGTGACGGGGAGACCCGTTGTGTGCTTAGACCCACGTTTCTACCACTGACAGGATCTCCCCATGTAGCAGGTTATTAGTTAATGACTGCACTGTCCAGCTTTCAGACCAGCCAAAATCCCCACCACAGTCATATTGCTTGTTGTTTTACATACTGGAATTCTCTTTCTTTACAAATCAGTAAAAACAGGAAATCAGCAGCCGAAGCACAGGGACTTCAGAGGCTTCATAGAAATATGAGAAACACATGAATTCTCCAAATTTATCACTTACATTTAGTTTTTGGCAAACTGAGGAAAGTTGGTGACGCACATTTTAATGTGATCTGATTTCCACGTTATTGTAATTATTGTTCTGTTTGGAGGCTAAGCAAGTTCACGATATGTGTGAACTTACTTAATGTACTGTACTTCAGCACAGTTTTGAGGTATTTGCACTGTGGTTTTTCCATTTCATTCTACTTTCTACTCAAATCCACTACATTTAAGAGTCAAATATTGCACTTGTTGTTATATTGTATTGATAAATTGCGAAAGATTAAACCAGTGGATCCCAACCTGTGACCCCTTACAAAAGAAAATCAGTCTAGTCCTTCTTCATATGAGATACTTCATATGAGAACCCACTGACATGAGGCTCCTTGTCATGCCTCATATGTTAGTGAGTTGTAAGCAGTTTATTAGCTGCAAATTATTTAAATAACAGGTTGAAACCCCAAAAGGTAAAAGTATCCAATATCTCACAAATAAGCAAATATTCAAAGTCAAAATTTGAGCCTTTGGAAGGGGCCTGACCCCAGTGTTGGGAACCACTTGACTAAACTTTCTAACTGTATATGAAGCTCCACCTCCACCAGCTACAGCATTAAGATGTTCTTCATACATTGAATCAGTATGCATGCATCAGTAAAAGCAATCTAATGATGTCGTTTACATAAAAATCACTCAGGGGCCATTTTTCTGCAGTATGAGTACTTTTACTTTGAAATAATAAGTTCAATTTTAAATGCGGGACTTTTTACTTGTAATGGAGTATTTTTGCATTGAGTTTTGGTTACATCTGATAACAAATCTGTTCAACAACTGTGAAAACAGTTTGTAACCCGTTTTGGCAAGTGCAGATGAGGACCATGACCTTGGTTGTAGCACAATGTATTTTATTTCTCAAACATCTCAGAGAAAGAGAGGAGTCGGAGGGACAGTGGAGATTTAACTGTGCCATGTTTTCTCTGTAAGTGATGATAACGGTGACTTGGTTGAAGTGGATGGAGCCGTCCTGCTTGATACACAGTTGATAAATATCCTCCTCACTCCACAGAGGAATTATAGCAATGTCTCTCTCTCTCTCTCTCTCTCTCTCTCTCTCTCTCTCTCTCTCTCTCTCTCTCCACCACCGACCCGCCTTCCTCATACCTCTCTGTCTCCAACAACCTCACAAGTGTTATCAAAATGATCACATTAAGGATATAAGTACCAACACGTACCACAAGTGCGTCTTTACACACATTACATGAGAGTTACTTTCCTGAAAGTTGTGTTGTTGTGACCTACAGTACAGAAAACGTTACATTAATGCTACAACATATGTTTTTGCAACTCATCTAAATGTTTGAGAATGTTTTCAAGACATTTTGCTTCATACCACCACTAGCTGTTGTGTACTCTGTGACCCGTGTGACGTGAATAAATACAAAACAAGGAGATAAATCATACAATTAGTTTGTTTATGCCAGTTAGGCATCAATCAACTCATGTAAGATTCTTAAATGAGTTGCAACAACCAGTTTTTCATTAGATTCTTACAATGGAATTATTAGACTGTATGTAAACACATTTTATTCATGCTGCCACAAGCCTCTTTCAGTGTGTGTGTGTGTGTGTGTGTGTGTGCGTGCGTGCTTCTGACTGTGTATAACTGTACTTTTATTTCCCAAACTGACATGCCTATGTCATAAGTTTTTGTCTGAAATCTCTTCTCTCTCTCAGAAGCTCCTTTCAGACGTGGAATGTGTAACATTGCTGAGTTCATCTGCTGTTCACACAAGTTGCAGGTCCTTCTCGGAAAATGTTTCAAACTCTGTTTAAAGGCGACTGATAGAGTTTGCTTGCGCAATATTTGGCATTTGTTACACGACGTGGGAAGTTAGTTATGTTTAATGACACTGTTGTTTACTGCAACAAGCTGCTTATCTCTATCTTCATCTGATCTGCAGAGTGAGAGAAGCAACACTTGAACGGTACCCATGCACATTCGCATACATGCGGCCTAGAGAGGCATGTCCCAGCCTTATGTTGCCTTTTGTTCAATGAAACTGCACCACATTAAATTACATGTAGTTTTCAGTCTGGTAGTGTGATATTGGACTAAACAGGGTGATGGCACACAGTAGAATAATGAGTTCTCCATTTACAATCACAGTGCATCAGTGTTTCAATCGGCTGAACGAGCACATCCACACATTTACATTGACGTTGCACAAAGGTGAACTCTGGACTGCCAGTCTGGCTGGAAAATGCATTGAAACGGCAAAAATATGCTGGAATTTGTCCGTGTGTGCTTCAGGGAATATTGGCAATCAGAAGTGTCATACTAACGTACTTTTACTAGTTCTGCAAAGGTCAGTATCGTGATATTTAGCTGATCGGTATCAGCTATATTGAATACGAAGCCCAAATACAGTTTTTGGCCCTACCCTCTTGACACCACTTGAGGTGTAGTATCGGGTTGGTACTCTGAATCGGCAGGTACTCAAGATTCAATTACTTGGATTGGGTGCTTGGTCGGGACAACCCAGCTTAAAAAGGGACTTAGGTTTCACTGTCCTCTCTGGGTGAAACTTTCACCTCTGTGTGCTCACCTGTGACTGCACCAGTGATGTCACAGTGTACTGACACACCCTTCAGTACACGTGTACATCACTGCACTAAGGAGAGAGATAGCAAAAACAAGATTTTCTGCAGGTGTTAAGTTGCTCTTTAAGCACGTAGAAAATCTTATAAAGTTATAAGGTGACTTATACAGAAAGAATACTTATAAAAATGTATTTAAAAAAAATTTAACATGGCCAACTCTTAAAATTGGTATAATTGGCAGAGGATTGCCGTGCATGTTTACATGGGCGTCTTTTTCGCTCTCTGCCTCCTCTTCTTACTGCACACAGGAGCTTTTTGTAAATATTAGCTGTTACTGTTGTAACTGTCAGTATATTCACTCACATCTACACCCACTCACAAATGAACAATAGACCACCTGAACATGAGACCTGCGTCACATGTCAGCTCCTCCTCTCATCAGAACAGCAGCGGCAGGTGACTCCAATGATCCAGCATCATTTTATGTAATGCAATGTGTGTAGATTAAAGCTGGTACGTTCGTGTATAATGAGCTGCAGCTGATCAGAAGCTGCTGTGGCCCTGATTATCCTGTTTAGCAGAGAGAGAGCGGAGGGGGGAGGCGGAACGGGTCAAACAGAGGATCCATTGAGGATGGGCCCGAGACAGGGACAAGCCGGGGCCCCCTGTGTGCACCGGCCCAAAACAAGAGGAAGGAACCAACATGGGAAGGGGGGTGGAGCAGCGTTTTGGGTGGGCAGGAGAAGAAGGGACGGGTGTGGAGCCCAGAGAGAGAAAAAAGAGTTTGAGAAAAAGAGAGAGAGTGAGAGTGAGAGGGGGACCCGTCAGGGTGACATAAAGGCAGATGAATCAGCCGATTGTTCCCTCAGTTCTCCCTCATGCCTGATTTTAAACGGACACTGATGACAGAGGTTGAGTGAAAATGGGCTCAGGTCTTTTTTTAAAAGAGCAAACTTAGTGTGGCAGTGTGTTTGTGAGGTGGAGGTATGGGAACTCTTCCCCAAATCATATTACAAGAACTAAAATAAAATAAAAATATATTTGTTTTCCACTCTGCAGTTGTAGTTAACTGCTTTGTTTAGTTATTTCCAATCGAATCTACTTTTCGCTAAAATATACTCTAGAGACCTATAAAACCAAAGCTCTATTTGGGAAAACTAGGCATTACGTAAATGTGAAACAACATTTTTGTAAAATGCAATAATCTAAACTAGACTAAATCAAAAATGTATTGTTATTTATCAATCAAGGGTTATTTTACTGCTCCAGAAGTTTATCTTTATCATGGATACTAGCCGGTGTTTATAGTGAGTTAGGCAAGTTTCTGTTGAGGAGTCAACGTAATTTATAACTGCTCAACCAAATATGGCTGAAATAGTTTTGCAAAAGATTGTGAAACATACATCTACTCTTAAATGCCCTACGACAGATAAACAGCCGCTCTGTAAACTATAGTACACAGCTGGAATTTTGAACTTTTCATGGTTAGTTTTTTGTCCAAAAATGAAATCAAATTTATGAATCTTTTTTTCTCGTTGCTGTTGAGGAGAAACAGGATGTGGCTTTCTGCTAATTACTCTGTCTCTCAGCCAGTTTCCTATCTTCCATCTCTCAGATTCACTGCCAGCTCCATTACTGTAAAAAACAGACGTGTGTTTGAGGATGTGAAAAACCAGAGCTCTTTTGTTCCTCTCCCCCTCACCGCCCCTGAAAATTAGACCTCACTCCAATAGTTTGATCTAATAATGAGTCCACAGGACAATAACAAAGATGATGTTTCTCTTTGTCTACGTTGCTAGTTTTTGTTTTTTACAGTGTCAGTGAAGTGTTTCCAGCTCATATTTCCAGTTATTCATTAAATAGTTTGATAGTTGTCTTTCCGCAAAATACTCCAGGTAACTGTAGAAATTATAGAACATTAACCACATGAAAAAGAGCTACGACGTGTAATTTAACTAATTCATATGTTACACATCTATGTCAGTGTTTTGCTTAAAATGTTCAATCAACTGTGCAAATGCACCAGAACAAATCCTGTTCAGTTCCCATTAGTTTCAACTTTGACCTCTCAAAAAGGGAGAATTGTGTTTATTTTTCCCACGATGTATGTATGCAGTGAGACTATAAATTGCCAAATGACATAGTTATTTATGTGGTTTAGGGCAGTGGCTCCAAACATGTGTTGGGTTCAGAATTGTGTTAACACAAATTGGAAAATGGTCTTTTATTCAATTTAGAAGTTACAAGTTAGATTCACGTTTGCGCTGCGCAAACACTCACACACACACACACACACACACACACACACACACACACACACACACTCACACACACACACTGTCAGCGTTTCTCCTCGTCATTGTCGGTAGCGTAGGTGTGACGAGGGGTTTTTCTCCCTGGGAAGCTTTGTCCTGCAGTAATTATGTTGTTATTGAACATATGAGGTCTGGCCAGCAGGGGCTTGGCGTGTTCACTGCCCCACAGGGGCTGTTACAGCTGCTCTGTCATAATCAATCTTTATGACTGGAAGACACATCAGTGTCCTTATTATACTGCCTTTCTTTATTACTTCACCAGTTTAGGTAGCTGAAGGTTGCGGAGAAGACTGCAATGTTCTCAGAATCGAATGAATGTTTGACATTTGCCTCATGTAGCAAAAGATTACTTCTAAATTACAGACTCTTGAATAAATGAGGATATGTCTCCTTGTATAATTAGATTGTGATCATGCACAGAATCTGATTACAGTGCTATTCCTATCAGACCCATTCTATGTGTCTGAAACAGAGTTTGTTGGCTGATTTGGGGAGCATTGGATTAAGGTGTTTACTTCCTTGTAAATGACTTTAAGTTAGAACTGATGAGGCATAAATCTTCATCACAAACGGGCGGGTTTGAAACGACGTCTCCTTCTGTTTACGTCTAGTGCCGGCTCCTCCACTGCGACACTATGCTCAAAATAACCTCTCTTACCTCCATTACATCATGAGCCACTGTGGACTCGCTCACCCATCATGCCTCCACTTTCTTTCCCTCTTCTCTTTTAGCTCCATGAGTCATCTTTTCATCTTTCCGTGAACCTGTTAGCTCTTCGTGCAAAATGGATCTTTACGGATCCCATGTTACTTGAGTAAGCCGGATATAACATTTTCATGCATAACCAAACCATATGAAGTTATATAGTATGAAGTCATATCTTTCAGATTTACCTCTATGAGCATTTTCTTAACAGGCACCCTTGTCGGCAGAAAAACAACAAAATAGCTGGTACTGAAAGAAGAGTTATTATTTTCAAGAGTAAAACATAAACTTCAAGCTATTAACCCGTCCTGTCGTTCTTCTGGCAAGAACAGTCTCTATTGAGCCTTCTGTTGGGGTTTTAGCCTAAAGCCCTTAAGGTATTTTATTTAGGGCCTTCTTTCTGCCTCCCTCTCTGTTGCTCTGTTTTTGCACATCCATTTTTCATCAGCTCTGGTCCTGATGCAGCACTAACTGCTTCACAGAGCACAGTGGAAGATGTGTGAAGTCATGATGTGTGTGTGTGTGTGGTGCTGGTGGGAGTCAGAGCATTTGAAGGACAAACGGTGAATCATAGCTTCAGTGCAGCTGCTTTCTTGATGTAGGACGGCGTAGCTGCTCTAATCTTTACAGCTGAGGGATCGGAGATTTACTGTATTGCCCAAACACACGACTCGTATGTCACAATCCTCGTCCAATAACTATAAAAATCCTTGACTGGAAAAACATAGAGCAAAGCAGCATTATACATCTCCTGCTCTACCACATTTCAGGAAAAATGGTGTACTTTTGACTTCACTACATTTGAGAGAGCTGTAGTTAGTGGCTGTTTGGCAGATTATGATTTTAAAAGCCTATAATAAAAATATAAAATATGACAATTTGTGATGCTGTAAATCAAGCTACCCGGCAGCATATGAAATTGTTAAAATTAGCTTCACTTCTATATTAAGTATGCTTTACTCATAATATTTAAGTCATTTTACTGTATATTGACGTTTACTTGTAATGGAGAATACTTTCTTTACTGTGATATTGCTACTTTTGCCTAAAGAATCTCCACACTACAGACAAAGAGTTTACTGTACATACTGTACATATTTCCTTCAGGAAACCTGTCTACCAAAAATTACATATACCTACGACTAATTTGCACCTGCATATATATTTTGAGAGAACTGTGAAGCCTTCCAAATTACATTGATATAACATATCAGAAAACATTTTCAATGAATATACCTAAAAAGTCACAACATGTTCATTCTCATTCATTCAACGTATCTGCAAAACATTCACCGTGAATCCTAACTCATGTTTTAATGGTTATATTAAGACAACTCAAAGTACTTTGTTAAAATGTACATACTGTTACATTTGGACTCTGTAAGTGATGCCCACTGCAGTTTTAGGATAGTTGGATAATTAGAAACAGTCTGCACAGTGAATCAGCTGGTCACTGCTTACTCAGCTATTTCAGGTAAATGAAGGTGTTGTTTTAAACTGCTCACTGCTTTTTTAAAATGGGGACTGAAATACAGTATATCCTCATATTCCATAAACTACTACAGTACAATATTTCACAGAGAAGCCTACCTCATTAGACATTAACATGATTTAAAATAATCTGTATGATTTATGGAGGCCTCAAGACACCATGACATAACATGTGCTTGTTTGTGACTAAGCTATTCACATTTTTTAGACTAGATAATTGCATTAGCCGACCAGAACCCATATACTGTTACTGCCCTGTTAAGCAGGCGGATGAAAGTAATGAGACGAGGAGAACAACACTGAGGAGTTGATTGTATTCCTGCAAGAAAACAGATTTCCATTTAGAGCAGATTTCTTTCACATGACTCATTTAATTGTGTTAAAATCAAATGGCACCCCAGTAACATGTGAGAATTTTTTTTATAGATGGACATCACTAAGGCATCCACTGAAATACTTCCTCTTCTGGCTGACACTTAAATGTCTGCTCCTGAGCTCTAAAGATGCACTAATCAATATTTTATATTAACAATGGATCAAATGACAGCATGTAATGTGAAATAGTGACAAACCCACAGTGAATTATCACCCGTCTTTGCAGTTTCACTCAGCTTTACAGGGCGTTTTAGTGTTTTTTAGCTTAATGTTTTGTTTTTCCAGCACTTAAACTTTGATCTCATTGACTAGATGAACTCACTGTATGCTACATGTCCAGCGCCATACAACAAACAAACTTAAGGATTCGCTGACTAACACAGTGGAGCATTTAGCAGCTAAAAAGCCAGATGTCTGTAAAGATTCTCAGTCATCTAAAAAACAGGATATCTAGAAGTGCAGCTGTAGATTCTTAAAGACATTTAGCCTCTGGCGACATACATTCGCCAGGTGGCATAAAAGCATTCTGTTTGCTAGCATAAGGTGGTAATATGTCAATGTTGTGTTTACATGTTTTCCACTTCCAAAAGTGGTCAAAACATGAATTAATGCAGCTTTAATTTAACTGGATGAAGCAAATTTTCACTGTATTTACAGTATTTTAAACCTAATTCCCTCTTGTCACTGGAGTGGAAGTTACAGATTTCAGCTTTAAAAAACAATACGCGCTGCTTCTCAACCGCAGCTATCCTAAAATTCCTGACTTCGGAAAATCGTTCATCAAACTGTTTGGATAGCCCCAAGTTTTAGTGACATATTTGACCCTGAATGTTATTCCTGTGCCAAAACATAGATCAAACATATAGACATTAATAGGGCAATAATCTTAAAGTAACTTGAGGCCTGAAGCCCAAAAAAAACCCAGTCTGGTTTAAGTGTCTCACTAATTAAAGCCACGTTTACAGCGTCTGCATGTGTTCCAAACACCCCTCTCACTAGTCATCTTCTTTTCTCACATATGAGTCTGGAGCTCAGATGCTTATCGGGGCTGAGTGATATTTAGAGATTCATGACAGGAGGGTCAGCAATGGAGGTGGATTTGTTATTTCAGCCCATTTAGAGAGGCAGGCCCGTGGGGTCAAACACTGGCCAGTGTGACCTGATTATGATCGTGTCCTGGGGGGTCTTTCCTGCAACCAGGCTGTTGTTGTTGTTTGGCTCCGTTTGCTGTTCAAGTGTAGCAGCCGCACAGATGAAGGGACGGGGGTGATGAAAAACAGACAAATTGTGGGAGGTATAGAGACCACGGGTTAAAGGGTTAGTTATGCACTGATGTAGGTAGACGAGGACAACCTGGTTTAATCTGTTGTTCTAAAGTGGCACCTAACAGGTGTGTGACTCAAGTGTGAGCTTTAGGGTCACTTACTCTATTGGTTTGCATTTCTTTCTTTCTGCTCTGTCTCACAAGACACACAAACACACACGTCTTTTTTTTATCCTTGTGCTGTTATATAAATCTAATTCAGTGTCTCTTAGGTTCTCTTCTCACGTCACATATGTAAATCAGGCTGAAATGAAATACAGCCGACAGTCATAGAAAAAGACTGGTGTAGTTTACAAAGCTAAGAAGTAGTGGACCACATCTACTATCCACCAGTATATTAGCTCTTTGAAACCAAGAATTATTTTCATTTCATGCCATTTTCATGAAAACCGGCCTTTGGAATTGAAAATGAAACACCATTTGAGCTGTGTTAGAAGTGTTTTATATAACTCAGACTGAGTCCTTTCAATGCAAAGATCAAATAATGTAAAATTCAAGGATCTAAATGACAATGTCTCTTGGTAAGATTTAGAAATTTTGTTCAATCATGTTTCCCAGAAAATGAAGGCTAATGACCCCATGACTACCTGACCTTTCCTCTAGTGGCACCATGAGGTTGATATTTTTGATTTTAAATGAAATGTCCCAACCAACAACTTTGTTGTTGTTCCCTCCGGTAAAGCAGATGGCAGTATGTACAACATTAGCTGTAACATGACAGAACGAGAAGAATAAGACGAAGAAATATGGACGACAGTGAACGGAAGAGGGATGGAGATGGTTATGGAGATGCAGTTGTACCTGCCAATAAAGCTAAAACTCTATGCAAGCACTTAGCCGAATGGGAGGAGACTTTCCCTTATTTAATGAAAAGCAAAGTTGGGCAAACACTGCTTTTTGTAAAGTGTACCATCAGATTTTATTATTGAACACGGTGGGAAAAGCAACTTTAGAGGGCACAAGAGACACAAAAACATACCCTGTCAATTACTCCATTTTTTTCTCTTCTCTGTTTGTTGTTGCTGTTGTTCTCACGGTCTACACTTGTTCTGTCTTATTACCTGTGAAGCTGCACTTACCTGTATGAAAGGTGCTATACAAATAAAATTCGACTGAGTGATTGATAGATTAAATATAAACTAATAGAAAAATTGGCAGCTACACTTTTAGACACACACGCACACCCAATCACATTTAGTAAGGTTTATTTTTTTTCCATATACAGCTTGTATCTGTGTGTCTGCCATTGAAGAGTTGACAGATTTATTACAACGGTTGCCTCTCTTCCTGAAAGACACCATAAATAAAATCACAGTCAAACCTGCTCTGGTTATAGAGCAGAACTGGAATGAGAGAGGAGACGATGAAAGAGAAAAAAGAAAAGAAAAGAGGAGATGCTTACGTTTCATATCGTAAATCTGTAATACATCTGGATATAACTTGATGTAGTCAGATTTGGCCAAGGTTTGAGGGATTAATGTGAATTTAGCTCGCATGGATTAGCCAAAAATTTGTTTATTTTAAGGTAAATTGTGAATGATTTGAACTAAAACTTACAATCATTTATGATAAGTCTTACGTGATTGAGGACTTGTTGGACTTGTTCAGTGTTTCTTTATTTCACTTTAAACTGCTCTGGACTACACAAAAAGACACATTTACACACACAGAAGCACAGGTACCCACAGTCTAAACACCTGAGCAGAGTCAAAGCACTGTGAAAATAGTGAGAGTTCTCTTCGGGGGTCTTGCCAGGCTTTGATCTTTGGTATGTACTGAATGTGGGGGTCAGGGATAATAGATTGGGGGCTGGCAGGGGTGAAGAGACATGAAGGGAGAGGCAGAGGGAGACAGACATGATGGTCATACAGGTCCCTGAAACCTCCTGTTAGACCTAGGTGAAGTATTTATTGCCAAATACCTCTCGCAGCTCATTTGAACCTTCTTGGATTAGATTATTTGTGGAGTTTGATTCATCAGGAATGTTCAGATGATAAAGGTAAACTAACTTTACTGAAGTCTTTAACTTACAGGTAGGGCTATTGTTTTTGTCAAAAGAAAATTAGCATTTTATTTGTATTTAATTGAATATTATGTTGAACCTTTCGAAAATGCCGGTTAAAATTATTTTAGTAAAACAATTTGCAGAGCTAACTACTGTAGCTTAATCATGCATTCTCTTATTTAAAGGAAATGTCCAACATTTTGCAAAATACGCTTATTTGCTTTCTTGCCGAGTTAGATAAGAAGATCTTGTCTCTCTCCTGTTTGTACAGTAGGCCTAAATATGAAGCTACAGCCAGCAGAATGTTAGTGTAGCTTACCATAAAGACTGGCTATCCCTGCTCTGTCTGAAGGTAATAAAATCCACCCACAAGCACCTCTTAAACTCACCAATTACAAGTACAAGAACAACACAAAAACTGAATTCTAAAAACATTAAGTTGGGGTTTTACGGGGAGTTATGTGTCTTCAATTTCCTGGCTGGGAGCTATGCTTAACTAAGCTAGCTAGCTAACTGGCTGCTACTGGCTGTAGCTTCCTAATTATCATACAGACATGAAAGTGGTATCAAGCTTCTAATGCTAGTAAGAAAGTGAATAAGCTGAAATGTCTAACTACTCCAGTCAGTGCTCTGAAAGACTCTCTGTGCCTAACAAACCAGCTTATTTGCATTTTATCTTTATTTTTATTTTTTTTCTTTCTATTACCTGAATCATTTCCTAAGGACCAAGAGAATGGTGTCTCCTTGTAGCAGGAACTACAACAATGGTGTGAAATCTGTGTGAAAATAAATTTGAAACTTCCTCTTAACAATAAAGACCCCAACAGGATGATTCACTGAACATAACATATATGCCATTAAAATGAGCCACGAGCGAAGGACTACTTTCCTTGGACTACATTCCTCTTTTTCTCCGCCTTCTGGCTCTTTGTTTCTCATCTCCCCTTCTCTTTCTATCTTCACATCTCTGTTTTCACCTCCTCTCACTCCTCCTCTCCTCCACCTTAATCTTTCCGCTCTCCATGGTCCCAGTCGCCCAACTCCAACGGCATCCTTTCGTCTGCTCCGAGATTCTGTCCACACCTCAGAGGTCAGAGGTCATGAGGTTAACTGTCACGTACAAACTACGACCCCACAAAGAGTCTTTAAGCCTGTTATCTCCTACTGCAAGCTTGCCTGTGTGTGCACATGTTTATTTGGGAATAATCCTAAAGTCTTTGCTAGAGATCTAATCTACAAAAGTAATTCGTTGAGACAGCTGAAACACTGATATTTGTCTATTCTTAATATATGTGCAAGGTTAAAAAGTCAGGACATTTTGAAACAGTTATAAACAGTTTTTAGACATTTTTCTTCTTCTCTGAGTGCTGTTCCACTTCCCGCTCTGTGTATAGCTCTTGCATTAACCCTCGCATTTGAAGACTTAGACAATAACTTATTGTGTAAATCACCACAGAGCTACAAAATAAAAGATGCTTTAAAAGAAACCGATTCAAATAAACACCATAAAGCGAAACAATCCTATTGTCTTTGTACATGTGAACACCGAAATCAATTTTACCCTCAGTTTCAGGGTCCTTTGAACTATTGCTGTAGCCTATTTGATCACATGATAAAGGCAAGCCTCCCATGTTTTATTTGTGTGGATGAGATTTAAAGAAAGGTCACCAAAGCTCTGTCTGCATACTTAGTTCAGCCTCTTCTCTCTGCCTGTGCTGAGACAAGAGACCTGGGTTTGAGATGTAATTTGCCAGCTGCGACATCCTCTTCTTTTCCATTAACCCCCTCCTCCTGCGTTCTGTGTTTGGTTTAGGGGATATAAATCTCCTCTGTTGGCTTTTGTGGAGTGATTTAGGAGACAGTGGGTCGTCTCACTTCTGGAGCCACTGAGTGTTGAGGTGCAGCCAAGAAGTCAATGAGAGAGGCAGATAAGACAGAATAAAAATCAAAGATAAATGTAGGAAAGAGTGAAAGCAGAAAGATCATAGGAAAATGGCAAAGGAGAAAATCTAATCTTCAGTGCTAATGCTAAAATTGTAGGTCCATCTTATTGTGGATAGTAAGATTGGAAGGATTTAAATTTTACCTAAAGGCTTTTGCTTGCACAAAGTGGACTGTCTAATTAGACTTTGAAGTATGTTTTGACATTAAAGGAGCACCAACAATTTAACACGTCAACTTCCCTACGTGGGAGTGGGAGACTAGCAAATGGCCTGTTGAAATTTGCGAAAGTTTAAAAGCTCTCACTAAGATTTTCAGTCAAGAAATCTTGTTGCTGGACAAGAGCTGTGGTGTAATTGGCTAAAAGTGTAACTCCATGTCATGGAAACAGAGGAATGTTAGCGTGTGCGTGCTTCAGAAACTCTGAAGAAAAAAGTGCATGAACAAACTGTTCCGTTATATTCTTAGCCAAGGCCGATAATAGGAAATGTAATGTCACAACACAGGTGGAATCAGTAAAAACACAGCTCTGTCCAGTATGTCGTCAGTTATTAACTCCTATCTCCCAGCACCTTCTGTTCTGTTCTGATTTTCAACTAAAAATCTTGCTGTACCTTTTGACTTCCCTTCTCTGTCTGTGGCTCTCAGCCCCAAGCCCACTGGTTCTTACTGAAGATGTAAATCTGGCTCAGAATGTAAAGTTTTTTCTTCTATAGATCTCGCACAGAATACTTGTTGGTAGGATCAATTAATTCTTGGTTTTGGTCTTTTAGATATACCACTAGTCTTATCCTTTCATTTGGATTGCAGGGATTTGTAATTTAACCCTTTTAAAGTTTTTGTCTTTGTCCACTTCTGCTTTACCTGTCTGCCACTCATTATAATTGCCTGTTAAAACAATTTGATTTAACAAATTGGATTACAGTTATTATTAAGTCTGAATGGTGACTCAACATTTACAATAAGCATCACACAGGTCTGCTGGCTGACAGACACCAAGTACATAATGGATGTGTAAACACTCAAGTGAAAGAGTTTTCAGAGAGGGAAGGAGGGAGATAAAATCGTCCTTTGTCAGCATTTAGCCTCTTGTCATAAATGAAGTTGAGAACATTAACAAATGCAAAGAGCTAAAAGTGGTATACACATAAACAGTACATACTCTTTCTATTTACTCTTCTTAAATAAAAACACTTGTCAAAGATTTTCGACAAGATAAATTAAATCAGATTACATTACACAGAAAAACAGACAGAATACAAAACACTCTCTTGTTGTTTTTCCCCCGGCTGCAGTTTTTTTAAGCTGCATTTTTTGTAGCAGGTCAAAGTCTGTCTTTAGGTCTTTGCGGCAGACCATGTTCACCGAGCAGACGTCAAAAAATGCACAACTGGCAGTGAAACTTCAACATATTCTGTCTGGGAACTCGTGAAAGGAATTCAGAGCAGCTCAGGCGACGCAGTAGCTTTCAGTTTTTGGGGTCAGTTCAGTTTCAGTTAACTGGAATGATAAACTTAAACTGCAATTCTTATCAACACAACCTTCACTCTTAATCATCTCTATATGGCTGGGAGAGGAGATCCTTCCTATGAGGAAACATTCCTTACCCAGTTACATGAGAGTTGAGTACCACAAATATTGATGTTTTTTTGATTGATCTCTCCAGAAAAGTGTTAAATCAAGGTTAAACGTTCAAATCTTGCAAAACAATAAGTAAGAGTCAACCCCGAATAGTTGATCAAGTTTTATTTAACCTTCATTTACCTGGAAAGCCTAGCCTAAAATCTGTTTTTCAGTAGTGTGCTGTCCAAGTTGGGCAGTAATAACACTGTGAGACTAACAACTAAAACTTAAAAATGATCCAAACTACAGTATATTACAAGATCAGATGAGTGGCCCCGATTCAGCATTACATCTTATAACATTGTCAGACTAACAGTGGACAGTTTTTAAAAAATCCAGCTCAATTCAATTCAGTAGAACCTGAGATATTGTCTTCTTTTTTCCATTCATTCTTTTTCTTTGTCAAAATCTGGTGCCTACATTACTCACAGTGCAACTTGAATTGTTACCAACATTTTGGTCAGAGATTCAGGTGTGTTTTACTGGTAGCAGCTAATATAGCCTCGAGCCACTAGCCTCAAGCAGAGATGAGGAGCGGCCCACAGAGATATGTTAACCTCACTTCTTTCTAACTGCACATCCCCAGATTTCTTTAATTTTCAAACTTGTTGACATCACGTGACATGTGACATCACAATTTACTGTGATTTACTTTTTCACTCATGTAGTACTCCCCAAGACCTTTGTTGGATTAGGTCCCTCTTTAAAGTTACAGTTCTGATCACAAAGTTAACAAACTTTAGGTTCCACTTTAATCTCCACACCCTTTTCACTTTACTATATATAGGGCACACTACTTCTTGTGTAGTGACTGAATATTGGCAGTGGACGTAAATTGTAAAGCACAGAAACGTCTGATGTAGACGTAATTCTTAGGGATCCCTGGTTGAGTTTCCTGGTATACATTGTTGCCCTAGAGGCTCATTCATCCTAAGCACTCTCTTGGAGGATCTGTCCCGAGTCTTACACCTACTGCAGTGAGAATATAGCAGCAGCATAAGAAGTGGCCCAGAAGAAGGCATGTCATTTTGACAGGGTCAGAGGGGGCTTATGAGGTAACTCAGGGACAGAGGTGGTGAAAGGGTGACCATTTGGGGGAGGTGGGCTGAAAAAAGACCACAGAGTCAGGTGTTGGGAGATCTGTGGAATTTTGGTGAAGAGGACAAGGAATGCTGGGAATGCCAGTCATGAGGTACAAGGGGAGGGCGGGGTCACTGTAGGTCTGGAGGTCAGCTGATGGCTCACACACCAAATCTGATCACAGGTCCTGATGGCTTTAAAAGGGACCATGAAATGACAGGACCATCCTCCTCTGTGTGAAAGCATTTGAAGCAATGAGGTTTTTATGTGTAAACACTCCCAGCATGCTATAATGATCTTGTCTGGTTTCAAATATATCTCTAATTTCATGTAAAGAAGCAGGGTCCCGTTTAACAAGAGCGATTTACGAGATCGCAAATTGTGGCAGCTTCACGTTTCACAAATAATCAAACAAACACTTGCATGCTCGTGCATGGATTGGAAATAGAGGAGGAGGAGGAAATGATATCATGTTAAGAGTTGCAGTCACATCAGTCAACTTTGAGTCATTTCTCCATTTGACAGTTCAGTGGAAGCTATGTGATCCGATCATAGTTTACATTTCATGGTCATCTGGTTATAATATTCCTGGGAAGTGGCTTCCAGTATTTGTATTTTTTTCTTCTTGTGTGGAGGAGGTAGAAGCCACACAATCTATGAGCTGTGGCATGCATTACTTTAGTATCGTGTTTCTGGGTGGATCAAGCCTTTCAGTAACGACGACAGAACGGCACCGTGAGCACTCAAGCAACCATGTTGCACATGGCCTAATGACGAGGTTCTCAAATTCTGTTTGCAGGGTACACGCTCTTGGAAGGACTAAAGGGCGTGGTTGTAATATGTTTTTGCAGTAAATGTGTACATCTACAGCCAATTATAATGACACGATTATCAAAGCCACTTCATTGTATCTGTTTTGGCAGCTCAAAGGCCAATGCAAATGCATACTTGAGTATCAAAGAAATGGCTAAACTTACTTAAAATGTAACTTTAAAACTATTCAGTAGTGACATTGAGTGAAGGAGCTTATTTTAGATATGTGTGCATCTACATCTACAAAAGTTAGTGGAGCTCTCCGCTCAGAGATGGCTGTTGTATTCCTCCCAAACAGTTACAGCATCATTAAAGCCCTCCACCTGATGACCCACCCCCCCCCCCCCCCCCATCAAACCAGCTCTCACTTTCTTTTTCTCATTTTTTTCTCCAACCTGTCCCAAGCATGGTGTCTCCTGTGTGGTGTCATTTTTCAGGGCTTTCCTGGAGGAGTTTGGGCTGATGGGAGTGGAGCCTGGCCTGTCCATTAGTTAGATTAGCAGCTCTGTGGGAAGGGTCTGGTTCCATCTCCCCTGGCCGGGACAGACAAAGCTCTGGCCTGCCTGCCATTGTACAGCTGTCAGTCGGAGATGGCCACTACAAGAAAATACTCAGTCAGGACCTAGATCCACTGATATGGTGCTGTGAGCCAGGGTGTGTGTTGCTTACCTGGTAGTACACTTGTATGTCCATAAGGGGAAAAATAAAATAAAAAATAAATAAAAATAAATAAAATGTAACTTTTTGATCTTCTATTGCAATCAATATTCTTATGATATTCCTCTTTGCTGAGATGTTGGTATATTATCCAGTTTATTGTGGGATGTGTTTTTTTTCAGCACTGTTTTCCAACTTTTCCAAATGTTTAGTCCTTGATGATGTTTTTATCTTTTAACAATTAATTTTACCGTCTGCTAATAAAACAATTTAAGGATGTTTACCGTAGTGGCAACACACACACACACCATTTATAGATCTAATGTCGTCTTGGCAGGCTGATTCGCTGATCATAACATGATGGGTCGGTTGAGATAAAAGCATTTATTTTGTGGTTCGCATTATTTGAAAACCATCATAAAGTGTATGTATGTTGGTGATTAGTGACAAGCAGTTTTAGTGCTTTAATGAAGGCTGTGATTGTCTTGTATGCCTTAAAGAAATAGTTTCGTAAAAATAAAAGTGAATAATAGTGTTTACCCAAATTGTCAAACTATTGCTTTATAGGAAACTGATCAACCATGTGCCCCTGTGTATGTGAATGCATTTAATTGTACGTTTTCTTATTTAAAATACATTTTGACTCTATGTGTCTCTTCTTTTCTGTCTTTTTCAGCCTTTGGAGAAAAATGGACAAATCTCCAGCATGTCCAGTCTGAATGGACACTCCGAGGATAACACGTTGGCAGAAGGTGTGTGTGTAAATGTGTGTGTGTGTCTGGCCCATCAATAATGTTTATTTACAGTTTGTGACTTTGGGTGATGTGCCTGTGGTCTGTGGGGTAAGTAGTGGCTGTGTTTGTGTGTTTTTGTGTCTGGGATTTTGTACTGTTTCTTCGGCAGTGGTGGAAGGTAAGCTTGTTTGTGTGGGGTCTGTTTTCAGTGTGTGAGTGTGAGCGTGTGTGTGTGTGTGTGTGCAGTTTATTGTCTGCAGATGTCTTCATGGCTCTGCAAGATCTTCTTGATCCTTAACTAATCCCTTTGTCAACACATAAGGAACACCTACATGGGCTTTTCACATAGGAGCCTCACACACACTCACACAGTCACACACCCCCACACACCCAAAATACTCTCTCTCACCATTCCTTAACCCATCAAGTGATTGCATATAAATGTTAACTCACATACACCCATTTTGTTAATGTGTACTTGTTAGTGTGAGGCTGCACTTCAGGACAGATGCAAGAAGATTTTGAGATCAGATCACATCCCTGTGTGTGAGCAGCTGCAGAAACATTGTTTAAAATTTGTCCAAAAAAACACAAATTCCTCAAATTTTTGTAAAACGATTTCTCTCTGAACCTTCCAAAGCCTTTGCACAGTCTTGAAACGTTGTCTTTTTGTACAAGAAGCTAATGAACACAGAGATAGGCCTCATTTGTTTCATTGTTTAATGAACTAGTCAAAACATTGTTCTTATACTGTGAAGTGGAAATATTTCAAGAGGACTGTCTAAGGTCTCGTGGGAGATACTCTAAGAATGCAATGTTCAATCGGTAATCCATGGTAATCATTAACCAGTAATTGCTAAATTGATTTCTGCCACCTAAATTAACATGTGCACCAACCTTCTCTGTCCAGCTCCTGCAGCGCCCTCCTATTACCAAGGCTGCATTTGTTTATTTTCTTTGCCATTTCTATCGTGTCCCCCTCAATCTGGGAGGGCTGCAGGGGCCTGTACACCCTCCCTAAATATTTAGCAGGCCGTGACCCAGGCCCCGCACAAAGCAACCTGGGCACCTAATAATATATTATGGCCCAGGGGAAGGAGTAACCGTATACTACTTAAAACACAGATATGTCACATACCACTCTGTCAAATAACCCATTTAATAAGCTATTTAATGAAGCGATTCTGTCCGTTTATAGAGTAATCCAATACCCTCTTCAGAGCAGAGATGCAGAGCATATTAGTTGATGTGGCACGTAGACTAGTGGGGAGTAATTTGGTTGTTGAAATCATTGCTTTTGTGGAAACGTACTGTAAGTTAATTAGTAACGTGGAAAAATGTAGAACAGTAAAAGAGGCCTTATAGAGAATGCTTAGATCTTGTGCATGCATGCATACACAAATAGAAGCTGCAGACTATTTGCTTTCATATACACAAAACAAAGTTGTGCTCAGGTTAATATAATCAGAACATGGTAGAGATGGACTGTTTTTGTATATAAGTCGACAAAATTGTTTGATGAAAAAGTGTATTTTATCTGATTTCCTCTGTTGCCTCATCACTTGTGATTACTTCATGCTCCTTGCCAAGTGATTTGCCTCTAATCATGCAAAATAAATACCCAGTGGCCCTGCCTATCTCACGATGTTTCGGTGTGGCTTTACCCTTCAGATCTTAGAAGCTTCCAGTTCTGCTCCTTATACTCTACGTGACCAGAATGGTGTTAAGTTTTTACAAAATGGACCAAAACCTACTCGACATTCATATATTAGTCTTAATCAGCAGCTCTGGTCAAAAAGAGAAGCAATACATGTCATTTTTCCTGCACTTCACCGTTCACACTCTTCTTCTGGTCTGAATTTGTTTTCCTGAGATGATAATGCTGCACCATGTGATCATAGCTGATAATGGATCCACTCAGATCCATTTGGATTCACACACACCCAACAACCGTGGCAATTGGATTCTACTTTACCCAATTAAACTGGGAAACGAGGGGACCCATGAAGTTACCAATGAAGACCATGAAGACCTACCAATCAACCAACAAGTTGACTGATATTGCTCTCAGAGAACGTGGCACTCTCACAGTTAGGACTAAAACAGGAGGGAAACAACAGAAAACAATTTATGTTGTAAAAGAATTTCAAGGCCACTGATTACAGGAGTGCAGGGGAGGGAAAGGAAGGGAGATACACAATAGGGAGAAAAAGAGAAGATAGGGGGAGTGGAAGGTATGGAGGAGCCTACATCCCAGCACTCCTCTACCTCTTGTGCAGCCTGATAAAGACAGCAATGCATTGTGGGAGACAGGAAGAGCAGAGGAATCTCTCTGATAACAGCGAAAGACAACAAAAGACAGGCTGCAGATCAAAAGAGTGACACATGAGCAAGCAAGCGCACACATACGCAAACACACAACCATAATCTCTCTCTATCAGGTATACCAGAGCGTTTACAGTTTGAGGACCAGTTCGGTGGTGAAACGCTACACCCCGAACACATCACACACTTGGAATGGGACATGTAACTCACAACAAAAAAACAATACCTGTTGGTTCTGTCTCCTTTTTTGATATCTAAATTGGAAACAGGAATTAAAACGTATTGGACATTTTTTTGTAAAGAGGTATAGTAAGAAAGTATAGTTTAAATGTGTGACTGAACAAAAAGCAGGTATATATGTTGCAGCAAAAATATTTTACTCTATCATCTGTCATGGAATGTTTAATTAAATTATAGAAAGTATTTGTTTAAAATGGTGTCAAAGTATGAGGATTGTGTGGAGTTCCTTTTTCCAGTGCGTCTGTCAGTAGTCGACGCCTTTGTGAATACAAATCTGCTGGTTTACACAAGGTAACCGTGCCTTGGAAAGGGGATGTGGCAGCCGTCATCATGGGCATTGAGAAATCCTGGAAATGCAGGACAGAATATAACCGGTGAGCAGTGCACAAATAGCTGAATCCAAGCTCAGAGTTGTTTGTATTTGTTGCTCTTTTCCTCCTATGCAGAGACCTTTAGGACTTCTTCCTGGGAGGCCTTCACTTTTGCATAAAAAACAGTTAACAAATTGGCTCAAATGAAGTTGGAAAATCATTCTTAAAGTTTTTACCTCCTTTGGTCCCAGGTGGGCTGAGAAAGCCCAGGGAAGAAGGCTTGAAGCTTAGGAATGCAGAGTTTAGACAGAAAGGAATGGGATAAATATTACATGAAAGTAGAGTTTTGAGGTGAGCGCTCAAAACTTTTTCTTTGCTAAAGAGAAGAAAGAGGCAAGCAAAGAGTGGGGAGGAGTAAAAATAGATAAGGATAAAGAGAGAGAAAGACACAGTCGTCCATGAATGATGCAGCCACCTATTACGTCAGTTTATAACAAACTTCGTTCCTACTAAGTTAATCAAAATAAGACTTTTTGTCTTTTTATGTACACCAGTAAATAATGTGTTATTAAAGTAAGTCACATATTAATCTCATTAGTAAAACCAAGATTTGTTGTGCGCTGTGTTTTCCATTTAGACGTTACAAGCGTACGTGTGTGTTTGGGTTGCTGGTTTCAGGGGTGTGGGCGCATGGGGTGCAATGGGAGCCCAAAGACTGACATCATAGCTGATGTAATTCATTGGCCGGAGCATTGTCGGTCCCTCCCAGATGGCTCACAGGCTCTAAAAGAGGACAAATGAAGTTTATCTGGAAAGCTTTAGATGGAGAGAATGCTGACCTTGTGAGTGTGTTTGTGTGTTCATAGCAGTTTGAGTTTGTTTGTTTTTATGAATGCTGGACATTCACAGGTCAAATACTGCAAGTCTGTTTGTTTGATTATACTCAAGGGACCAGATGGGTGCGGTTAACAACACTAGATCAATTAATTGATTCCAGTCATTAAAGTATGTGTCAGAAACTGTAAGGTATCAGTCCAAAAGCAGAACAGAGCATTGACATTCCAAACGTTCTGTCTCTCACTGTAATCGATTAATCAAACAGTTGATTTGCAGAAAAGAAATGCTTTAATTTATTTGTTCATCAAATGAAACTGCTCCAGTGTGGTGTGAGCTTTTGCAACTTTTTACTATGTCAGATTTTTTTAAACTGAAACTTTTCAGCTCAGGCTATGGAAACTTGTGATGGTCACTCGTTGTTTTTTTGACATTTTAAGCAATGGAAATGTAATGGGTATATTAATCAATAATGAAAGAAAGTTATAGTTAAAACCCAATTTTGTACAATGTGACAAGTATATCAAAAAGTAAGACAGATTTTTAAATCACTGGAGTTTCTGTGTGCTACATTTTTTTTTCTTTTTTGTTTGCAGGTGTTAACTTTTACGAGGTGAATGCATCGCAGTCTGTGTGTACTGTAGGTGTGTGTGTGTGTGCGCGTGTGTGCGTGTGTGGCCGGCCATGATTTCATTCCAGAATGGACTTACTCAGGCTTGGCCCAGGGGACCTCCATAGTCATGCTGCCAAAACGTTCATCATGCCTGTGGAAAGGACAAGCTGTGTCTGATCTCTGATCTTTTAGGCTTTTAAGTTGTACAGTTGTCATAGCACAATCCAGCCAACAGTTTGCTCCTTTTGGATTTTCACCCATATTCCTTTTTGGGGAATATAGGAACGTTTCACATTAAGTTGTTCGTGTGCATATTATCCTACTCTTCTCGCACGACTGAGAGGAATTCTTTTGTCCTTGGTTTGTGCATTTGCGCAGATGCTGATCTATCAACTTGCTGAAAGACGTCAGAGTGAATTCTTCTCCTCAGAGAAAGGAAGTGATCCCAGAGGAAAGAGTCGAGGAGGCAGAGTTTTCGATTAGAGTGCTTAAAAGACCCTCAGACCCTCAAGATCCATCATTGTCCCGTCGGTAGCTCAATTATGTTCATCTGTGCAGCATGTTTTATTTAGTCATTTGTTATAAAGTGGGTGCTTTAAGGATATACTTTAGGGCAAGAGAGGATAGGAGAAGTCTATTAGAAAGCTGTTGTCAGACAGTCAGTCAGACAGTCAGACAGACAGACAGACAGAAGGCATTTTTGTTACCTCAACAACATTTTAGCTATTTAGATCAAGCTTGGGTTAGTTCTGACAGACCATCAGAAAAAAACAAATCAGCTGACAGCAAGCTAATCAAAAATCTGATCTCTCCAGTCACGGTACCTGCAAAAAACAATGATGGCCAATTGTCCCATATACTATTGAATGGTCTTTTAAATCGCTAACATCTATGTCATTGTTGTAAAAGATTTTATAATGTTAGAACTGAGCCATATCATCAAACACAATGGTACTGCTTGTTTGTAACAAAGTAACAAAGGTATTTAGTTACATTTAAACAAAAAACCCTAAATGTTAACAGTTGCGCAACACCTAAATTTTCCTTCACTCCTGATGATACCTGCTGTTAAGACCAGTTTTGTTTGCACAATAAATACAAACACAAATACAAAAGCAGGTGGCAGTTTATAGTCTGACAACATGTTAGTGGTCATTACACCATATTCAAAACACAAGGTTAACAGTTTGTAGGGAGTGCATATCTAGGAGTATTAAAAGCGATGTCCCAGGTACACATGGCCTAAAATTACAGTAATACGGTCAAATTCATGGTAGACTCCTACCAGGACTTCTCAGACCCCCCAGGACCCACTCGTCTCTGCAGGCACTCCTCTCTCATCTTTCCTGGCATCAGGGAACCTAATCTCCCTCCTCAACCCCTAACCTCCCCCAGACACATGGAGGATTGAGAGAATGGACAAGGAATGTGACTGACCCCTCCTTCTGCTCCTTCTTTAATAGCATTATGGCCCCTGTTACAATGCAGCAAGTATCCATAAACTATAATGAGTAATATTACCTTAGAATTAATGATACAATTTCTTTAGGTGCCAAGAATTAGATTTTTCACTTGTTTCCAGTGCAAAAATTAAGCGTAAACAATCTACCTTGTTGTACCTTGTCTCAAGTTACTGACATTTGTTTCCAGAAAAGTCCCAGAAAAAGTAAAATTGTTGTGGAAACAAGTGAAATTACTCACTCCATTTTCCGTTTCAAGAAGAAATTAATTTAAGCACTCAGTTGAGATAAACCATGTTTGAGTGTAGATCAAGCACAAGTTAGTGGATCTTGGCCAACTCCTAATATTAAGCAGAGCCATGCATGAGACTAAGGAAAGGAAGATGGATAATCAGCCAGGAAGAGCATGAAGGACAAGAGCAATTGTGATGATCATTTTTGGGCACATTTTCATGAAATACAGCTGGATAGGGAGTGGGAACCCTCTTCTTGGCTCACAGTCTAGGTGAGCAACTTCTTGGGTTGAGCAAGATTTCAGCATGGCATTTTCATCAACAAAACAGTTGCTTTTGAACAGACTCTTTCTGTTATTTGGTACAAAGCTTCTACCTAGACTACCTTTGAATGCCCACAATCATTTGAAATGCGCATTTCTGAACAAAACGCACATCAAAGACTACATCCTTGTCACACCAGCAACTTGACAAGCTGATAACTCCTTTTCATTCATCTCTTTTCTGTTCCGCTCATTTGTAAATGTTGACCATTTCCAAGGCCTTTTTCAAGCTCTAGGAGGGGTTTCTTTAGATCTCCACTTCCCCGTTTTTACAATTCAGTCTGTACTGGAAAACAAGATAATGCATAACAACAACTGGAATGCCAAATTGCAATTGAAAGTCAATTTTATCGAAAGACTTTAACTGGACCGCTAGGAAGACCAACAGTAACAGAAGCACACATTCTTGGTCTCAAATTTAATTGTTTCCAGTTGTGTGCAAGATAATATTGAATTTATGGAACTAACACCTTCTCTCTCAATGATGAAAACTGTAAACACAATCCCCCATTGTTTTACAGCAAAAATAAACAAAAGACGGTCACGAAATACTCAAATCTGAGACGTCACTACTGCCTTCAGTGTTTATCTCATCAGGCAACATTGTGTAATGGACAGACATAATCTCAGCAAGAAAAGGCGGAAAGGTTGTTGGACAGAGTACAGAATGATATATAGCTCGAGGAAACATGCAAACGGAAGAGGAAACGATGATGTCAAGAAATGACTGTTTCCTGTCTGACATTCTTATCCATCCCCCTGACTCACGCACAAACGGGAGGAGGGGTGGGATGGACACTCAAAAGGATAGAAGAGACAGAAGAGGGGAAGGTGGTGGAGAGGGAGAAGAATTAAAGAGCACTGGAGTGAAGATTTGGCAGATAAAAACTATGGCGTGAAAGGAGAAAAACAGTGGCTAAACACTCATGGCCCTCGTTTCCCTTTCCTCCAATTATTTCAACATCATCCTATCCAGTTCTTGGAAGAGTAGGAGGCATTTTCTTCTGTGCTGTCCGATGATGTCATTCACTTCTTACAGGCAACAAAAAGCACCTCCGCCCAGCACCCCAACCCCCTACCCGCCAGACCATTCAAGACCCCTCCTCAAACATTCCTGAACTTAGGCACGTTTTCTGATTTATCGAGATACATAGGGCGTCACCCCTCCAAGACTTGACCCTGTGATATCCTGCCTTAACTGCAGTTTAAATATAAAATACCCTCCCATTCATTTAGTGTTGCGTTGGAAGCCTGTTTTAATTAAATTAGGATTTATGTAATGGAAGGAAAAGAAGGAGAAAAACAAATATATAAATGACCTGTTGTTAAAATCATCTTTCTTCACGCAGTCTGACAGTATCATATATAATTGCTCTAAAAAGACATTTTAAAATATCACAGTGGGCTTTATGAAATTCTAATGGGAATTGATAAATGATAATAAAAAATTATAATAATTTAAAATAACGTTATGTGAGTTTGAAAGATTTTTGGCTGCAGACGACAAATCAGTACGTGGACACCTTTTTTTTTTAGAATTATGTCAATTTAGAGAAGTATATTACTGTTTTTTATCTAGCTTTCTTGACTTTGTAGTAATGAAGGAATATGTCATCCAATGGCTCTTTTAGTTTTTGGATAATGATGGTGGACTATATGATATCAGGCAGATCCACTTGTCAACAGGATCAATACAGAGCTGGTTATTTTGTTCTCATAGGATTTGTTGATGCAGATTATTTTTTAATGCCAGCTTTGTCCATATGAATTGTTTACGACAGTGTTTCCCATACAGCCCGGTGTAGCCTGAAGCTGTGCCGACTTTAAAATCTTTCAGGGTGTATGGAAGTCCAAGAATGTGACTGATGTGAGTGAGTCATATGAAGGAAGTTGGGAGAGAAAAGAAAGATGTGGGCCGACCCAACCGAGGAACTCTTCAAACTCCACATTCCCTTCAGTCTGACTCACTGTCCACTCAGCATAATATGCATTACTCTCATAGTGGTCATTATAGTATAGTACAGATAGGGAAATGTCTACCAAATGAGTCACAGCAATAACAGAAAGCATCACTGGTGTGTCAGAATGATTTTTTTGTAAATTACTGTGATCAAATGAATAGGTCTTTCATGATAGGATTTCACTCCTAACTTGCTGCTACCTATTAATTGCACAAATGGAATTAAATGATATACTTAGACCTCAAACTAACTAAGTTACTAAGACAAGAGAACAGATCAGAATCGCCAGCCATGAACAGCCTAAATGCTCTTTAGTTTATCTGTAATATAATTAAGATAAATTTGATTATATTCTGGAGTTTTCTCCTGAAATGAATATACCGTTTTCTTTTTTCACTCTTACTAGCTCTGATATAAACCAGGAAGTCTTTCATTCATGGTCATATATCTTGTTATTCCCTGCTCTCTCAATTCAGTGTATATCACAGAAAATCACAGGAAATGGAACAAAAAATAACATGGTTTGTTTCGCCCACATTTTGCCCAAGAGCTTTTTGTTTGCACCTTAGAGTTGTTCAGTCATTTAGCACCTGGAACTGACACTGACATAATTATTGTAGCTTAGTTTGTTGTCAATAAATTCCACACAGTGTGTATACTGTACCCACATTTAAAGGCATGTATTGGGTGAGGGGGGCTTTCAGACGGTACTTGATTAGCGCTGTTATCACCCATTTGGGAGCCTTCTAGATGGAATTCACACATTCCTCTGGTACAATGCTGAAGTGTGACAGATCTGATTATGCTGGTATTTACCTGAGGATTTACCTGCATTCCTTCTAGTCTCTGTGCCTCCTCAGACAAAAGCTGAATTAAATGTGTCTGTATTGGCGTAATTGAGAGGGGCCTATTAACATTCACAGGGGGCAGGCGGCAACTCAATGGCACCCCCTTCCCCCGTCCATGGTTTGGGTTTAGGCCATTGGTATGAACTTTGAGAGAGTACAGTAAACTATCAATTCTGAGTTCAAGAAATGTGGTTGGGATGCGAAAACAGGCTGAAACAACTACCAATTATCAATTAGTAACAAATGAAAAGTAATGTAAGGGTGCTGTGTTAAAGTAAAATCCTTTAAATTCCATCTGGCTTGCCTCTGTCAACATTCCTCTACATGACTAGTGACATGAGCCATGAGATATGGGGAGAGCCTGGCTGCCTCCTGGAAAGGGGGGAACAGAGGGGGGGGGGGGGGGGGGGGGTTGGGGGGGGTCGGGGTTAAAATTGGTATTTT